>CDFF01069943.1:0-12401 GCA_000826265.1 Acanthamoeba culbertsoni
TTCGATGCACTCCCTGGATCCCAGCGACAGCTTCTCCATCGATGTGGCGACCTGCTTGCTCCTGGTAGAAAAGACTTTCTCGGACTGCGCAGTGGCCCGCTCCTCTTGGTGCTGCAGGGAAAGTAGGGCGAGCCATAGGCTGCGCTTGTCCCCCACCGAGATGACGCCAAGGCGGTCGTATAGCTGGCTTAGGGCATCTGAGCACGGTGAGGGCGAGCCGCGAGGAGATAGCACCATACTAATCGACCGCTGTAACGTGCCATGAAAGCCTGGAATAGAAGGTAAGGATTTCCTTCCCGAGACCTCGAGAAAGGGTACGGTTGAGGCCTCAAGCAGGTGTATACCCTTAAGCTTGGCTTTCTTGGCTGCATGCCCGTAAGCAGTGAGACCGTTCAGCTGGAGGAACCAAGACTTGCTTGTTGTTCCATCTGCGCGGCGAGGAAGACGGAATGTGGCCTCTTCCGCGGAGGGTACTCATTCTCCGGGCACACAGCCACGGGGCAAGAGTTAATCTCTTTTCTTGTGTTCCGCGCTTGGGTCTTCTTTCGTGGAAACTCTGGCAGATATGGGCGGGTGATGGAACTGTAAACTAACGTACTCTGTTCGAGTGGTACTAGTTCTTGCGGGGTCGCTCTAGTGAGGATTGAGTCGTCGTGAATGAACGTGTGGCTAGTGTGGCGACCG
This sequence comes from Acanthamoeba culbertsoni, assembly GCA_000826265.1. Taxonomy (NCBI): domain Eukaryota; phylum Discosea; order Longamoebia; family Acanthamoebidae; genus Acanthamoeba; species Acanthamoeba culbertsoni. The sequence continues at coordinate 685 of CDFF01069943.1, forward strand.
AAGGGTCTTGAAAGAGTAAACTAGAAGAGTTCCCTTTGTAAGTTCTTGTTACCTCACCCCCAAGACACTGTGACGGCCAAGGTACATTGCTTTAGCCTAATCCCACGCCAGAGAAAAATACGCCAGTTAGGTACAGGTTACTTTTATTGATGTGTTTTTACAAGAGAGACGTAAATATTGGTGGATAAGCGTGAATCCGTGATCAAAGTAATTATTCTGTACAGCATCGCCTAGTACTCGGTGGCAGGCGTTGGGCGTGACGGTCGCGTCATTGTGGTGGGCTTAACAGAGGCCATGTGGACGCATCAATCAACAGAAGATAGCCGATAAACAAAAAGAAGGGCATAAGACAAGTAGTCATAATGATCTGTGCACGAGGGAGAGAATAGGGAGATGAAGAGCAGGCCAGCTCTATCTTCGCGTTTTGTGGTGTATTAATTTGTGGAAGTGATAACTCCAGCGAAATAGGGAAGAGAAAAACGAATAAATTTAGTCTGGGCTGCAAAAAGGACGCCAACCGAAAAAAAAAAAATAGAGAGGAAAGAGTCGCTGTTTGTTATTTGGTTGGTTGGTTGGTTGGTTGGTTGGTTGGTTGGTTGGTTGGTTGGTTGGTTGGTTGGTTGGAGACAAGAAATCGGTTACTTACTTGATAGAGAATTACGCGGCCATCAGCCGTCCCGAGGGCGATCTGGCTGCCCTTGGTGGAGAGGCTCGTGATGGGCGTGACGACGTCGCCGACACGCACCTGCTCCCAGTGAAGCATCTCCCCATTGACACACGCAAGGAGGCCCACGTAGCCCTCCGGCTGCGCGAATGCCACGGCGCCGACCTCTTCCATCGACGTGATCTCGCACACATCGTACTTGACTGGCACCTCCCATAACTGATCATGAAGCGTTAGTTGTGAGGGAGATCATGTGGCACGGTGGTTGCAATGGATGCACCTTTTTGGATGTTGCCAGGTCGACTCGAACAATGTTCACGGATTTGAAACGGGTGGTCACGTCAACTATGAGTCCCTCTCCGAGCGAATCTGTATAAACGGGGGAAGGTGTTCATTATTTTTTTTTAAAAAAAAAAAACATCGACCTGCGGTTACATGTGAACTACTTACCGTTTACATAAACTCCGTTCCGCAGTCGCTCAACATTGGGTCCGAGTGCGGAGAGCGGGAATATTTTCTTGTAAGAGTTGCCAACAGGGTTGTAACTACACAAGATGGTCTGGCCGTCTTCCTTGGCACAGTAGAAGACTATAATGGAAGAGAAAATGATAGTGGATAAGACACCCTTGCCCGCAAGCCAATCAAAGGTAGGCAGCTACTTGATACGCACATTCGTCGGTTTGCTTCTGGCAGAAGTTGTACAGCGGCATGCCGTGCAGAAGCGAACTCTCGATTTCAGTGATCTGTGCGACACTCCAGAGTGAGAAGAGAGCGTCGGTATAAGTGAAGGAGAAGAAGAGGACGCACCTGCATCTTGCCGTCAGGGGCGATGATTCGTGCATTCTCGGGCGGGAGTTCGCTGCACTCTACCAGCGTGTGTCCGGTGCGATTCATGCGCCCCGTGTAATTCACGCCCAAGTCAAAATGCCGAGCCCATGCCGTTCGCCCACTTGGAATTTCTGGAATCTGATGTTAGCCGGTGTTGACATATCTCAAATTTTTTCACGAGAAAGAATGCACCAATTTTAACGATCCGCCATCGTGTGTGGTCAAGTCCTTCGGTGATAATGACGGCGTCCTCTCCGGTCGTGTCTTTGAGTGATTGAATCTGAAGGCCACTGTCGTAATGGCTGTAAATGCGCATCTTCTTGCTCCAGTCTTTATTCTCTTCCGGCTTTCTCACCCATAACTCCAGCGAATTGCCCCACTATACATATCCATTAGTAACCTGACGTAAAGGGCGGCTGTTTTTGATTTTTTGGGGGGGGGAGGGACGATAGAAGGGTACCTTGGTGACGCACAGAGTGTCCTTGTCGTGAAAGTCGACCCCCCACACGGTCTTGCTCGTCTCATAGAATTTGTCCTTTGACTCGGCGATGCGGCGCAGCTTGCGTTCCCATCGTGTCTCCTTCGCTACTTCGCCCTGAAACAAGAGCGTCGACTTCTGTCTCACTGCCGTGTTGTCGCCGGCGGAGGTCGTCGCTACGATGTCCTCCTCTACGAAACAGTAGGTGATCATCATGTCGTCGCTGTCTTCATTGCCCTTGCTGTAATCCTCGGTCTCCTGCCCGGTCTTGTGTCGTCCTTCCACTACGGACTCGTCTATCTGCTGCAGGCGGTCCAATCGCACGCAGCCATTACGCCATGTGCCATACACCTCACTGCTAACGCGGTAGCAGGCGTCGTGCTCGCCGAGGTCGGGTCGCCCAGCGACCCTTAAGACAAGGTCGCCATTGGGAAGGAAGTGGCAGTATGTGACTGGTCGGCCGTGCTTAAGCAGGGAAGCACGTAGTCCGGTTTTCCAGTCTAGGAGGAACAGCTGGCCGCCCATGTATTGCTGTCCAAAATAATCCAACTGCGCGGTAACATTAACACAGTTCGTAGTTCGTGAGTTGCAAGTCGTGCTATTTCGGTAAAGGCGAGAAACGTCGACGAGAAAAAAAAGCGACAAATTTAAATCCCGTGCGTGTTGCCCCGGAAATTTTACCTAAAAGCACGCCCCACACGAGATAACTCACGAGGACAAGAGAAAGATAACGCAGTTGGTAATACAGCGAAGGGCCTTACCATGGAGGTGGCGAGGGCGACGTAGGGCTTGTTGGGGTGCCAGGCAAGATGCTCGACTCGCGGTCCAGCGAGAAGGTCGAACAGGCGAAGAGGATGAAGAGTCTCTGCCTCATAGAAAGCCAAGCGGACGTTGTAAGGCGGTGGATATTGGAACCAGAGGTGGCAGTGCGCGCTAGCCACTGCTATAACGTCTCGCGAGGGGCTGTACTTGACTAACTTGGGGTCCACTGAGGACGCAAATGCGTAGTTCTGCTGACGTCCACCCAACACCCCACTCTGCACGAGAGACTTTACTTCCTTAGGGCCTCCCGCATTGGGAGGGGATGAGGGTGACGGTCGCGGAGGGTCAGGTTGTGATAATATCGAGAATGACAGGTCTACTGTGTCCATTTGCTGTCTAATACTCGAGTGGTGAAAGAGGAAATGAGGTAAGGAACTTGAGCCGAGTATTTTACGAAACCTCTGTCTACAAAAACGAAAAGTCGGTGAATTTCGCATGTAGCGCGTTTCTGTGTTTTTCCTCATTTTTTCTTTGGTCACCTCGATGGCGTACAGCCCGTTTGATGTCTCCTCGTTGCCTGAACTAGGTGGGCTGGACAGCATAAATCTCGAAGAGGAACTCAAAAAGATCAGCGAGAAGATTAGCAGCCTGGAAGACGTCGAATTACCAGCGAAGGAGGGGGGATCACACGCACGACCTCCTAAGGAAACTGTAACGAGACAGAGCCTTGACGCGTGCACCGAGGATTCCGTCCTCGAACTTAGCCTTGATTCGATAATCAACCAGGCAGGACAACACGTGACGCTCGAGCATGCCGCCGACGGTTCAGTAATTGAAGCCTTACCTGGGGAAGAACGAGGCAAGAAGCGAGCGATCAGCGATGCAGCTGCAGAGCTCGAGACCGCTCCAGCCGACAGTGAGAATGACGAAGCAGCTAGATCCGCCAAGCGGCTCCGAACTGACCTGTCACAGACTTCAAACGCTGATGAGAAGGAGTCCAATGCCACGAGGGAAGGCGTCACGTCACCTGTTACAATTGCCACCACTACAACGTCATCTGAAGAACACGAGCTTAGTTGGAGCTGGGGCGAAGGTGAGGTGTCGGAGACGGAGACTGACATGAGCTATCACCAGGATGTCTCACTAAGCGAGATCGATGTGAAAAGAAAAGCCCTCATGGCCGAGGTATGTTATGCCTCTCCTCATCTCCTCACTACCACCTCTTATGGGTGGAGGGTGAGTGCAGATCGCTAATGTGGAAGACATAGTGCTCAATGAAGAAGAGGAAAAGCTCGCGCAGGTGCTCTCTCCTCATTCCTTCGCTCTGTGGGCCGCGCGTCTCACAATGAAATGAACCTCTTACAGGAGTTGACGTCTACCCTTAACCCGGACAATCCCTTCGAAAAACCTGTAATCATACGCCAGGTCGCGCGCTGTGTCTTTGTCAAAGGTAGTCATTTTTTGTTGACTTACTTTTTTTTTTTGCAGAGGAGGGTAGCGAAGCTGACCAAGCGCGTGGAAGCTCACCGGAACAAATTCAAGCTGCTGATGGCGCAATGGAGCCTCCCCGTAATAACGCCAGCGCCGAGCTTAGGCCAATAAAGTGTACAAGTTTTGTTTATTGTGGTATAAAACGCGTGTCGTCCTTCAGACATATCTCTGTTTAAGGTATGAGCTTTCTACCCTGCCGTCACACAGCAGTACCAAATTGCTTAGGCCATGCAGGCTGTTGACCTTCACGGCCATCTCATCATTTTTGCATCCTGGCGTTTCTGCCGTGAGTCGTGGAAGATGAAAGGCTGTTATCTCAAGGCTTCATATGTGAGTAGTTTGCCGAAAGCTTCGACCAGTTGCTTCATAGGGTTATTGATTTCTGTAGAACTCATTTTGCAAAATTAAGTGTGAAAGCAGAACGGAAAAATCGGAGGTAAAACAGAAAAAGCAGTTCAACCCCGAACTACACGAAGCAAATAGAATACTGCAGGCCCGACAGAAGGGCCCTGTAAGTTATTCTATTTCCCCAATTGAGAACCTGTAAAACCCTATGCCGGGATGGTCGATAATATGCACGGCATCGAGGAAGGGACACAACCTTCTATCTTCAGGCTGCTTCGATCGCCAACCGTTTCCACCCTTTTCCTATTCTATTTTTTATGTTTGGTTCTCCTGCCTTCGCCAAGCAGTGGATACTGGCCGACGCTTCAAGGCAATAGTGCTCGACAAGGCCGCCTGGGATACCCCTTTATACGTTCCCCTCCCCCTTCCTTCCTCAAGTGGAGCGTGAATCTTAGCAGTCCCGACTACCTCGACGTTCTCGATTTGCCGTCTTATACCTTCGGGTACAGAAAAGCTCCTCCCTTAAAACATTTCTTTCGTTTTCGCTCTCTGCCCGCTTTCTGTTGCGCACAAATTGTGACCAGCATCGCACAGGACTCCTGCGGTCGATAGCAACGGTACCGTGTACGCCGCCTATGCCACCGTGCAGCCTCCGTTGTACACTGGTGTTGTTTCTATCCTTCCCAACGGCTCTCGAAACTGGATTACTTCCTTTGACACGGTGCCCTATTCGCCCGCGTGAACCTCGAGGTCTTACCCTTATTCTTTTCTTTTCTTTTCATTTCTTGTCTTTTCTTTTGTGCGTCTCTAGAGTTCGGGACATGTGGCACAGGGAAGCATTACTCTCAGCGAGGACCAGTCGCACCTTTACGTGGTGGTAGCGAATTCGGTCAACAGGACCATCTTCTACGCGCTGCACACCAGGACAGGCTCGGAGGCATGGCGCTACGTCGCATCCTATCCGCTCAGAGGCACATGCGACCCGGTCACATTCACGTCCGGGGTAATCATGGGCGACTCCAGGGTAGCTTTTCCAGATTCCCTACTTTCTCTTTCGGTCTATCTTATCTCTTTCGCTCTTCCTCCCCCCCCCTTTCGGGCAGCAAATTTATTACTTTGAAGATGGCACACAACCATCGGTGAAATGGAAATACCTCTACGCGACGGTCTGTGGTGGGGTGGTACACGTGCTTTCTTCTTAAGACCTTGAAACGTCCCAATTGGCACATTTTATCCACTTAAGTGTCGATACCACAGAACGATCAACGCGTGGCACCTTCCATTTCGCTCTACAATGCCGACATTATTTTCCCGTGTGAGAAGCGAACCATTCTTTCGCTCTTCATCGCCGACGCCACCTTAAAGTGGTCCACGCAGCTCCTATGCAACAACTCCGCCGGCTGTGACATGACGGTGCGGTGACCAACCATGGCCAGCTTTTGGTCATTTTCTGTCAAAGACTTTGCAACTTGTCACCAACCGAGATTGTCATGCTATATAACAGGGAAACGCCGCAGCGATTGGTGACGACGGCACCATTTTCATTACTGCTCTCGATAACTACACGACGGTAAAATCCGGTCCGTTGTCATGTATCAGAAAAATTAATTGACTTTTTGTCGTATTCGCACCTACAGGAGATTTCCTATTTTAACGAAACGCTCAACGAAACTGTTTCTTACGATATACAAACGACGGATTTTTATCTGTTTACAATCAACGCTGGAGGAAGCGTAAGGTCCGTACGGATATAGTTGCATATCAATTACACTTCAACGCGCATATCCTGACAACGCTTCATTGACCCAATCAGACACCGACTACGGTTGACGAATACCACCGAAGGGTTGGGCAAGTGGCAAACCCCCTCGATTGGTCCTCGAAGTGAGAACGTCTACGTCGCTGGATATTTGCCGGAATCCTATTTATGGCAGGTACTTTCCTTTCCTTTTTCCTTTTCTAGAGGGCAGTTGAATACCAAATATTTTTCTTTATGTGGTGTCAAACTCGAATCAGTCAACTGAAACAAGCAATACAACATTGACAGATAAATATACTACTACAAAATTATTCGACGGTGTTACAGCTGAATGGCAACGGATCGTCTCCGCCAATCATCACCACGACCGGTCGAGGCTACATCGCCGACTCGACGTCAGGTAATAGAGTCGCTTATATTATTGTGGTATCAATTTCACTTCTCGTCTAACCGAAGCGCATTTTTGTCGCTCCTATGTATGCCTATAGGGCTATACGGATTCAATACTCGGAACGCGAGCGATCGTTGGTTAACTCAATACGGGGATGACCACTACACTGCGGGCCTCGCCTTTGGAGAGGACGGCACCATCTTCGTGAGTGACTCCTCCAGCGGCGGTCTCTTTGCCTTCGGCACGTTCCTCCCCTCCCTCCCCCTAACCGCTCCGTTTTTCGCTCTCTCTTCTCTTTTAGGCTGACTCTTACCTTCGTGCACGGGTGGGTAGGATGTCCGACGGGAACGCGCGTCAACTCCGCGGGGGTGTGCGAGAACTGCCCCGCCGGCACATACTTCGTGTCCGACGGACGAGCCCTGTGCCCGCGATGCCCGAGAGGCCGGGTGTGTCCTCTTCGCCCCCTCCATCCGATCGGCCCCACAAATAAACAAACAATTTGATTGAAAGGGTCCCTGACATGTGCGCGCATGTGTTCTGTGTGTGCGTGTTCACATTTCCATGCTGGCGGGGGGCACAGGTGTCGAACGGCGGAGGGGATCTGAGCTCGTGTCGTTTCTGCGAAGGGAGTGCCATTCCCAGCGCAGACCAAACCGGCTGTGTTCCGTGTCCAGATGGGTCGGAGCCGAGCTTCGACCTGACGTCCTGTACCGAACACGCGAGGGACGGTGCTGCGCATCTCAACAACTTCGTCGTGGATCTGATGAAGCACATGGTTGGCTGAAGGCTTGGCTCGGCCGGTGCGCAACCCTTTCTTTCTTGCCGTTAGGCCGTGTATTTTCCTGTTAATGTAAGCAATAAAACTCAAGCGCATCAAACGAGTTGCTATCACAGGAAGTGGTATTTATTTGTTGTTGTTGTTGTGGTAAATCAATCCAAAATGGTATCGACGTTCTTGAATGCTTCGTGATATTCTACACATTGTTCCTTGGTAGAGTGTTGTTTCATTTTGTTTTTCATTTTTCATGGATTTCTTTGCTTCCGTTATGTTTGTCTCCCGAAGAAAAGAACTAAGTCCTGACCTCACGACATGACGATGAAGGTGCACATTTGGTTCCTTTTGGCCACAGCTTTGCTTCTGCCTGCACATGCGTTGTCGCTGTGGCCAACCCACTGTACCGATTCGTGGCTTAGTTTTGCCAACTGGCGATGTTATGGTTCGGCCGGTTACTCCTACCTGTCAGGACAGTAGTCGTTTTCTTCTCATTGCTCGTCTCATTGATGGTGCCTGTAGGTAGTTGTCCCCGCACTCAAAACCCCCTTAATCGTTTCCAAGCGCTGGCGACCAGGCCAGGAGTCGAGAAACGGCTCATGGGACAGGAGAGGGCGGCCGTCATAATCACGGACGCCATTCGCAGCGCCAATGGTAACACCGGACCTCAGGATTGTTGCACTCAACTCAAAGGCTATTTATTTATTTAATGTATTATTCTCATTATGTTTTATGAGAGTCTATTATTATTATTACATGAGTTTTTGGCTTACTGAGTGGTATTCTAACGCAAAGTCAATATTGCAGGGAAGAAGCCTCTCACATTTCACTTCTGTGGCGAGAATGGGGTGGGCAAGAGCCACACGGCCATGCTACTCGCCGAGTCCTTCTTCGAGTACAAGGACAGACACACCGGCATGCACAAGGGCCTCCTGTGGATCAGCGGTAAGAAATTCAACCATCCGCACCACCCGATGTAGTTGCAATGCAACCGTAGTTGGAGCGGTGAACACACACACTCTCTCTCATTCACCCCCCTCCCCTGCATTACTGCGTTCACCGTGTGCCAGGAAAGCAGTACCAGCTGGTCAAGGAAGAGGACGAGATCCGATTGGCCAGAGAGCAAATCCACGAGCAGATTGTGGACCATTTGGTTCACTGCCCGCAGGCCTTGATTGTCGTGCGTCGAATGAACCAAACTGGAAACCCGTTGGAATCGTTATTTTCCCCCCTTCTCACGCCCGGCCACACACACGCCTTCGCGGCAGGTCGACGAAGCGGAGATGATGAGGGCCGACATATCGAGGGTGTTGGGCGCCTTCATGGATGACTCGCACACGGTACAACGCGACACACATTTTGGCATCATCCGATCACAACCACGACCAATTCCCGACANCATGGCACACACACACACACCGCTCACGGGTGGGGGGGGGGCAGGTTGTGTCGAGCTTGCGGGATCCGAGAAAGAAGGCGAGCACGAAAGAGGCCGTCATCATCTTTATCAGCGACTTTGGCCGTGATGAGATCCGGACGGGCGACTCCTGGGACGATATCGCCAATCGGGTCATGCGCGAAACCAAGGTACTGGATCCCAACACATCACCATGTATCGTGTATCACACGACACACAACCACACACATGCGGTCTATCTGGAACGCAAAGCGGCTGATCGAGAGACGTTTCTTGGCGCGATTTTGCAGGCCATTCTTAGGGAGGACCTCATGGTGCAGCGCATCCAATATGTTGTCCCCTTCATGCCTGTGCCCGACCTCAACTGCACCACGCGAGAGGGCAAGGTGCGTTCCTCCCCTTCGCATTTATATTTCCTCCCATTTTCCTTCTGCTCTCTCATTTCTCGCCCGGAGTGCCATACAAACTTTTGCTCCTTTTGCTCTGGCCAAGGTGTCTGCTCCCGTTGTTGAGCTCGTCGCTCATCTCGTCCGCCAAATCAAAGAGCATCCGCTACTCAAGCAGAACAATATTATTGTTAAGAGGTGTGAAGTTGGTTGTGCATCGCCTCACAGCTGTGAGAATCGGGCGGGTTTTCTCATTCTCTGCTCTCTTTCCCGGCCACAAATCGGCGATGCAGCGTGGGAGCGGATGTGCAGGCCATTGCCGAGAAGCTCATGCATTTCATGGTAGTATATGAACATTACTGCGAACGTAACTACCGCGGCATTGAGGGTCTCTTCGCCCAAAAGGTGGTCGGCCCCATCCTCAAGCAAATGCCGGAGCCACAGCCCTACGTACATGTCCCTGTGATTCGCTTCCAATTGGCCATTTTTTTCCGACCACTAAAAGCTCCGTTTTCCAATTAGACGCAAGAAGTGACGGTGCACATACGAGTGCCGTTCCAGGAGAGCACGGTGCAGCTGCTTGCCAAAGGCATGCGCGGGCGACCCGAATTGTGACCCTCACTTCTGTTGTGCTGTACATATGTGACCGGTGCTTTAACGCTTTACCACGCATGATCAACCAATGGCGGAGGAGATAGGAAGTTGTGGCTGCCCAATTAATTTTGAAACGGGGTTTGGCCAATGGCGAAAATGACGGCCGGGAGTAAATTGGAGGCCACACAAGGCGTATTATTTTTCCAACCGCTCGTTGCGTAACAGCCCTGTTCTGTCTCAGGTTCATCTTCCGCGTGTCGGTGTACAAGAGCTTCTAAAACCGCACCTCTTAGGAGCCCATTTCTCTGTATTACTACCGTTACGATCGAGCTGCAAGATGAAGATGAGCCAGCTTGCCGGCTTCATCTTTGTCGTCTTCTGCGCTCTCGCGCTATCAACTCGTAAGGCGGAGGCAGCTGACTTAGTGTTCGGAATGTCTTGCCCCCTCGATGACACGGTCACTCCGGCCGCCAGGCTAGGGCAGCTCATGTATAGTGGAATCAAGCTAGCCTTTGATGAAACGAACGCGAAGTTTGGGGGCCTAAATGGCAACCTACTCAAAGTCAACCCCGTGGAGGACTACTACTTGGTAGCCAACACGAGGACCAACGTAGAGAACCTCATCGCAGCCAACGCCTTCGCCATTGTCGGTGTTATTGGTGCCGACCAGTCCAAGGGTGCATCCCCCCTCCACCTTTTATCTCCTCGTTCTTATTGCTTGAAAAAAGAATACGGCTGATTGTTTGAAATTTCATGGAATGAATTCATTCATATGCATCCTTTAAATTCTTTCGCACGTGTTAACCGTACGTAAACGTGTGCTTGTCTAGGCGCCTCCGAAGTGTGTGCACTTAACAATGTGCCGTTCATTGGACCCTACACGGGCGACTACCGTCTCTACAACCCCTTCAACAAGTACGTCGCGTAGTGGCATTCCTCCGTTGGTCTAGCTCGCATCCTCAAAAAAAAAGGCTTTTTGTGAACGTGCGGGCGTCGTATGCCGACGAAGTGAACACCATGCTGAGCTTCCTCAGTAACGAACTGCGCCTCACCAAGGTGTCGGCGTTCTACCAGAACGAGAGCATTGAGGTCGCCGGTTTCGACAACCTCACCCTCGCCTTCAACCTTCTCGGACTTAAGGCGCGTTCCAGATGCCTTATCCTTCCTCCCCACCCGGTGAGTGCTGACCGTGCTCTGCTGTGAAGTTGGTAAGCCAGGGCGTCTACGACAAGAACAAACCAGTCAATGCCACGTACATCATGCCTGCCGTCAACGATATCTATCTCAATGGCACTGCCCAGCCCGAGGCCATTGCCTGCATCGGCACCTTTGCTGTACGTGTTTTTTCTTTTCCTTTTTCTTTTCTCTTTTTCTCTTTTCTCTTTTAAGCCTAACGTACCCAACATTAATAATAATATTGACATTTTTTTCTCCACCCCCTTCTTCCCTCCCCCCCCATAATACTCCAGCAAATAGTGCAGTTTATCGGGCTGTGGAGGCAGCTGGCCCTCTCTGGCTGTACCTACTGTCTTGATACGTACTTCGTCATGGGTGCGTGCGCCCGACTTCGTCATTTGGATTCTCTCTTCGCCCCTTCTCCCTCCCCCCCCCTTTGAATGCGTCCCGCCACGTGCTTTAGCCGACTAACCTAACCCAACCTAATCTTCTTCCTCCCTCCATACCTATAATGTGCGATCACACAGCGTCGTTCGTGGGTCCGGAATTATTTTCCGGGTTCCTCAATATGAACTCTATATCTCCGCTCCGGAGCGATGGCACATCGGCAATGTTTATAAGTCAGGTATATAGCCCTTTTCGTGATCGTTAGCG
>CDFF01069950.1:0-11309 GCA_000826265.1 Acanthamoeba culbertsoni
GATGATGATGATGCTGTATCAGTAAAACAATGCTCACGGATTCAAGGCATCATTCTAGCTGGCTGGAAAAGCTCATCGCACCTTGCTAGAGGCTCGCTGTAGCTTCTTGAGGTCACCCTTTTCGTCCGTTGTGTAGGAGCTGTCTTCCAGTAGGCCATCCTTGACCAGTTTGCGGTAGTAGTTGGCACACTGATAGCCAACAAACCCAGGAACCGCCTTGGAGAAGAGGCCCCACGATGTGCCGATAATCCAGCCTTCCCTCAGGAACTCACGATACCTCGCCATGAAGGCCTCATGGTTCTCCTGCTTCTGCTCACTGGTGGACGCACGGTGCGATTGCTTCACCACTGGATCTTCGAATCGATAATAGTAAGCGTTCGCGTTCTCGTGGCGAAGCTTCCACGCCGTAAGCCTGTAGGTTGTTAATGTAATGAGTCATCTCAGTGTGATGAACGTCGCGATCCAACCCGAGTACCTTGCGGAAGACCAATTTTTGACGGTCTCTTCATCGAACGGGTAGAGGATAGTTATGCTGCCGAGTTCAGGTGACAACACCTCTTGTACGCGATCCGCATCCTTGCGTCGATCTGAACTAGCCTCCTTCCTCTTCGTAGTTGTCGTTTTTGTTTTCTTACTCTTCTTCGCTTTCTTGCCATCGAGTGATTTCCGCTTATGTCCCTTAGCACGTAGTAGCTCCTCTTCCACCTCATAGTCGAGCTCATCTTCGTCCTCCTCGTCTTCATCCACCTCGAGGTGGTCATCGTCTTCGCTATCATCTTCATCCTCGTAAACACCCAATCGTGGTCTCTTGCCTGGCTTCTTGCCCGCCGTCTTTGTCTTCGCGGCCTGGCTCGAACGCAACCGCTTTCGATTGGCTGATGGTACGCGCTTGTTCTCTTTCTCATCGTCATCATCAACATCACTGTTCTCCCATTCGGCGTCGTCCAGGAGCGCGCCCTGGCTGCGATCATGGTCTGCCCCGGATCCGTCTTTTGTCTTGCTCGCATCAGTGTCCTTCCTGTTTTTCGCCGATTCACGTGATTGTGTTACGCCAATCGATTTCCGTTTGGAAGAGGGTTGCGATGGAACGGCGAATGGCGAGGATTGAGCTGAAGAAGCCGGCTGCCAATAGCTGTCGATTCTCCGCTGTAGTGTCAACACCTCGTCGCATATCTTCTTGTTGATAACTTTGCGCCGCTTGACGGGTATCGGCGGAGTGAAGGAGGGTAAACGGCTTGATGACGTCTGAGCGGCGCGGTGGCTCGAGCCTGTGGACTGCCGTCGTCTGCCCGCTGGTTCGAGAGTCTCGGGTAAAGGTGACGTGACCTCCTTGCTGGCTTCGCGAGCTTGTTGATCGGGTCGCCTGCGGGACACGACTGGCGACACAAAGGCTAGCGGCGTGGCTGACGATGGTCGCAGGCCTTCCAGAGGCATACCTGCCTTGCCCCCCAGCGAGACCGCCCTTCTCACCGCACGAGTTGTTCTCTTAAAGAAATCTAATTGCAGAAATCAGCATGCGCCTCTAGAATCGCTCTCGATGTACTGAGAGGCCAAGAGTACCAATAGACGGTTCGTTAAGCGAATGCATACTCATCTCGTAGGCCATCAGCTGTTGCTTGAAGCCGTCGTTGATGTTGAGGTTCGAGGAGAGGTTTGCCAGATGCTCATAAGCGCGCTGTGGGTGCAACACAAGTTAGAAACAGGAGACTTGGTTGTGGTTTGATTGCCTAGTCGGCTTGCCTTGTACCTTGAGCGACCATTTGCAGTAGCGTATGAGGTAGGCGATGATGAGCGTAGGACTGCGGCTGCGGCCCTCGCTGCAATGCACCAGCACTGCAGGTCCATAGACATCCTCATCGGCTCCGCTTTCAGTCCCGTGCGATACGTCGGGCGGTTGCTCTTCTTTCACTTCGTTCTGCTCCTCTGCATTTACATCGATAGGCGCCTCCTCGCCACCTGAAGGCGTCACCTGATCGCCTGGTGAGGACGCGGAGTCACTGGCTGCGACTTGACCATCGTCGCTCCGGGTGTTCGATGAAGACTCGCTTGTCTCTGCCTTGGGATTTACGCTTGATTTGTCGACATACTTGCGTTCGACAAACCTGCCAATGACCCGATGGATGAAATCGGTCCCCTCCTCGAAGTGCTTTTCGATCCTTTGCGTGCCGTCGTCACTGACCCTGATCCGATGGTACGTCACATTTCCCCGTTTCTGTAGCCCACAAGCACGTCTTGCTGGTTAAACGGCGTTGCCGTGCTGCTGGCAGGCCCAGTCAATGCCCAACCAAGTACCTCAAAAAAGTTGCGCACTTCAATGCTAGTGTTGAGGACATGTCGACAGTTAACATCCGCCAACCAGGCCTCATTTGATGCAACGTGTTTGCTCCCAAGGTACAGCCGTGGTATCACCTGAGTTGATATCGAAGCTGATGAGCGAAAAGACAAAAGAAGCGCTGAAAACAACCCGCTGCTGTCTGCGTACCATTTTGCCGGTTATCTTTTCGATGACTCTGCGCTGCTGCTCCTCTTCGAGCCGCAGTTTTTCGAGCATCTGCTGTTCCTTGCGTTCGAGGCTGCGTCGCTTGCGTTCTTCTTCCTGCGCCTGCCGCGCCGCGGCTTCTTCCGCAGCGGCCTCCGCTTCGGCCTGTTGGTTGAGCTTGTCGGCCATGGCCGCGAACCGGTCGCGCTCGGACTTGGGTAGGGCGCGCCACTTCTCCCCGTATTTCTTCTGAAGCTCACGGAAGGATAATCCTGCATACTCGATAGCGCCGCCCTCCCTCTCCTGTTGGCAGAACAGAGTATAGCCCTGCACCTTCTTCAGCTGCCCGTTCTTCCTCTTGCCCACTGAAGCTACTGCCGGGCTCTTGCCTCCGGTGGCGGGCTGTGGTGATTTCCTTCCAGCTGCCGTTGATGCTGGCACTTTCACTGCTTGTGTCTCCAGTGCTGAAGTAGAGGACGAGGTCGAAGAAGTCGATGAGATCAGGTCCGCAGGTGCCGGCTGGCCGCGCATGACCTGGTAGTTGAGTCCTTGACCCGTTCTGCGGAACTTGACAATGAGCGGGCTCGATGATGGCGAGGTGGGTGATCTAGGCGAGCCCGACGATGGTGCCTCGCTGCTGGCTAGCTCCTCATTTGAAGAGTCTGTAACCGAAGACAATGACGCTGATGCTGATGAAGACGAGACTGGTGTGAACGAAGAGTCGTCAAGACTCCTCCTCCACTTACGCCTCCCTGTAAGGCTCCGTCGCCTTCGCTGTCCTGACAAGCCTGCCTCTTCGTCGTCTTCGTCGTCCTTGACGATATCCATGTCGCTGTCTGCATCGGCACCTTGGGTGCTGTCCGATATTGGAAAGGGGACTGCAGGCATGCCGCGTGTATCCACCTCTATCTCGGCCGATGTAGCGTCAGATATGGAAGGCTCAGCATCGTCGGGGAGATTGATGATAGCTACGGGAGGTACGTCTGCTACGGAGAATTGAGCGAGTTGTAGCAAACAACTTAGTGAGTCATTGTACAGCATACCGTGCATGGCAGCACCGTTCTCAAGGATCTTTTCAAGGTCCTGAGCATGCCAGTCTTCAAAGTGGTCCATAAGAAAGGCGTCCTCGGAAAAGGCACCTTTATGGCATATAGCCATAAACATTAACGCTTGGTTTGCTCACTCCAGCATAGAAAACCTACCAGTTTTATCTTCTTGGCTATTGGCCTCGGGGGGTAGAGTGCACACCGCGATAATGTCCTCGCTGGCATCGTGAAACGTAGGTGGAGGCGGAGGTGCCACACCTTGAGGCAACAAATATAGGAGTAGGGGGCGTATTTAGTCCACTGCAGTGGAATGAGAGAAGAAAGGCTAGTTGTACGTTCTTGCTGAGCTGAGAGGTAGGAGAACCAAGAATCTATGTCCAGCGAGGTGGCAGAAGACGGAGAACAGCTGAGTAGCGAGCTCTGCGAGTCAGCATCCCCGTCCATCTAAGCTGCCGTATTTGAACAGAATAAGCTTGGAGATTCCACAAATCAGGCAGGCCTGCTGCCTTGGCAAGCCTTTTCAATTCCAGCGACCGTTACTACGTTTCGTTATTTGTGGCGGGAAGAAAATATGAAAAAAGAAAACGGTTCTTTTCGTAAAACAATATTGCGAGGGAATTTTGGCATTTTCTCGGTCCGGTTTCTTATCATTCTTACACGCGGTGAGCGATCCAGAGACACAAATGGTACACCCGCAGCATTCGCTTTTTATAAGCTCAATTGTACTCTCAGTCTTAATCTTGGTGCATTTCGAATGCAGTTCGGTGCTCTATTTAATTTCCAGTCCTTCTTGGTCATAGTAATGCTCATCATATGCACGTGTACTTATATTCGAGAAAGAGCTCCCACATTGATCGACCGAAACAAGGAGGGGTATGCTGGTCCCTTCCTTCCGCTGACTGTGCGTATTGGCGTCTAACAACCATTTTGTTTTGCTCTTTTGTTTTGCTTGCCAGGGCGTTAGGCCTCTTTTGGAAGGCTGCCCGAATCGGTACTATTGTCGGGTTCATTGAGCCTCGGCTCAAGCGTTTATATGTTTCTATTTATATTAATATGTTATTCAGTCATTTATTTATTTATTATTTCATTTGTGTAGGTGAGCGGGCCAGTGGCGTTGTATCGGCGTTCATGATAGGGATGAGTCTTTACGTTTTGTTCTTGCTGTAGCCACTTTTTGTTGTCAACTCTCTTTTCTGTGCCTCTCTACCTAAGTTTTCCTGTGCCATGATGTTCGGCAACGCAGGTCCCTAGAAACAACAGATATTATGGGATCGAACTAAGTCGATATGCAATATCAGCATTTGCCATTACTTTGAGCCACTGCATTCCCCAGAACCGCTGGCCGGTGGGGAAGCTTTATGATCGAAGGTTTGGGATGGCAGAACTTTCTTGCTTGATCACATTGCATTGATTACAACAAAACAGCCTTTTGTGTATGGCATGGGAAGATCTACGGTACACAGCGATAGACGCCCCACTCGCATTGATGTCTTGAGGTGATGGGTTCAACCCATAAAAGGTAAACTTTAAGGCGGCGAAGATTTGGTGGCAGTTTTCCCTTATTTTTCGTAATGCCAACGAATTTCTTCACAATTTTCTCTTCTCATGCAAGATGAGGCAGCGAACGCTTGCCATCGTCAAACCAGACATCTTGGTTCCGTCACTGCCCATGATTTTACGGTCACACCCACACCTCACTCTCGACGCTCTCTATCACCAACCTCCTCACGTTCTCCTCTCGCCTTCAGCCTCTTCCTCTCATCCACTATCGCCTCTTGAAGAGATTTTGCGGAAGATCAAAGAAAACAGATTCGAAATCGTACATAGCAAGCTTATGGATATGAAAATAGAGGAGGCCGAAAGCTTTTATGGTGAGCACGAGGGCAGGTTCTTCTACCAGCGACTTGTAGCCTTCATCACCAGGTACCTACCAGAAGTGTATTTCTAGGGCTTATCTCACCTCGCCCCTCATATCACTGGCAGTGGCCCCATAATACCCATAGTTTTGGAGAGAGAGGACGCCATTGCCCAATGGCGCGCCCTGATGGGGCCCACCCACATCAGGCGGTAAGACAAACCCCATTTACTATTCCTGTCCAATCGGAGATATCGTATCAAGTAGGTACATAGCTACATATTTCTGATCGTGATGATGGTAGGTCGCGAGTCGAGGCCCCACACAGCATTCGCGGCCAATTTGCCGGCTCCGATACGCGTAATGCGACTCACGGATCAGGTTTGCTTCCTTCCCCTGCAAACGCGTTGCAGTAGTGCGCTGATATGTTTATATAAATGGAAACATTACTACGAAAAGACTCAGAGGAGAGTGCTCGACGAGAAATTGCCTTCTTCTTTCCTGAGCTAAAGTTCACTCCTCACTTGCCACCGCCTCAGTAACAATAAAAATGCTAAGACGTATTTTTGGTTACAATTGTTGTTTCTAACACTATTCGCCTCGGTAAATAACTACATTATTCTCTGTTTCGTGTAAACGGACTTCATGAAGCAGCCCTGCATGCAACTTGGTTAGGTGTCAAGCGAACAGATTGTATTGGTTGGTAATGTTCATGCCCTTAGGAAGAAGGCTGCTGAGTTGCTCCCAGCAGAAGACGGCAAGGTTTTCTGTCGTACTCACCCGATCTTTAAACCATTGCACGTCTAAATCCAGATTCTAGAACCAGACCGTTGATGATCAGCAACGATAAGAAGAGACATGATTCATGTATTCGTCAGGATATTTCCGACATGAAGCGAACCTTATGGTCAAGTTGGTCTGTAACAGCTTTGCGGATTATTTCCTTAAGCTCGGCCAGGTTAAAAACCATCCCCGTGATAGGATTTACCTGTGCAAGTGGCTCTTGTAAGTAGGGGGAGGACATGCATGAAGTTGATGGAGGGAATATGTCTAACAAATGAGCACAGCTTATCACGTATCAAGGAAGGCAGCATACCTCGCCCTTAAGCAGCACTTCTAAGCAGTAGTTGTGGCCGTGCCCATTAGGGTTATTACACTTGCCATAGAGAGCCTTGTTCACCTCGTCGGGTATTTGTGGAGAGTGGAGTCTGTGTGCGGCAGAAAATGTTTCTCGACGACTTATAATGGCTACAGGGGCTTTGTGCACCGTAGATGAACCGGCTGCGGATTCAAAGTGCGCCATGTGTGTCCCACAAGAGAATGAGTGCAGAAAAATGAACCGGAAAACCGGAAGGAAAATATCAAATACAATTTAATAGAAAGATGTCCAGCAGTTGGGTTGAATATGGAGACGACGAATACTATCAAGAGACAGACAGCGAAGAGGAGGAAGAAGATTACTACGAGGAGATGTTCGAGGGGCAAGATGAACCACTTCTA
This sequence comes from Acanthamoeba culbertsoni, assembly GCA_000826265.1. Classification (NCBI taxonomy): domain Eukaryota; phylum Discosea; order Longamoebia; family Acanthamoebidae; genus Acanthamoeba; species Acanthamoeba culbertsoni. The sequence continues at coordinate 6,881 of CDFF01069950.1, forward strand.
GAAGACACTTACTTCGAGGGGGAACAAACTGGTATACCAGCGGACCACCTTTTGCGAAGGAGCGCGGAAGGAAGAAGAGCGCAGTTGCGACAAAGTGTGGTTAAGGAAAGCAGGACAGCTCGATTGAGACGGGCAGTGGCAGATGCATGGAATGGCACGAAATCGTGGTTCCTGGGCCCGCTCTTCATTGGCATGGCCCTTGGTTTGGGCGTGTCCCTCGGCCGCTCCGTGTTCCTTGAGTCAATGCAACGCACCACCGGTCTACTGCTCGGCAGGGCAGGCTCTACACGATTAGGAATAGCCTCAAGATAAACTACATCATAAATCTTTTATTCCATTTCAAACAATCGAAGCAGCTTGGCGATGAGTTGCTGCTACGCACACCATCGCCCCAAGAAAGAAATTATACAATGGACAACGAATGTGGCTAAAGCAGCCGAAACGAAGAAGCGAGAGGAGAGGAAGGAAAAACCGGCTGCCCAAAGGCCAATAAATTATGTGGAGGACGAACGCGTAGCCCGGAACCGTTGATAACTCGGCTAACCCTCCTGGCCGAACTCCTCCGTGAACTTGATTTGCTTCTGCAACTCGGCTTGATTCACCGTTGGTTTGCTGTCAAGAGGACGCGGGTCTCAGTTAGCGCAAGTATTGGGAGGTAGTTTCCCCCATTTAAAGCAAGCTCTTACCTGTTCTTGACTGACTTCAAGAAGTCCTGCATCGTGACCACGGGTTCAAGCAGCTTGTCTCCGGGCACGTCCATCCATGTCATTTCCCTGGCTTGGGGATCTGCCAATCGCAGGTGAGGTGAGAAGAAGGAAGCCAGCAAGGAACGGCAAAGAAACAGGAAAGTACCTGAGCCGGAGCAAGGCGTGAGGTAGATGTTGGGATCGCCCGGGTTGCGCGACCTCGCGGGCTTGAAGTGGGTGGCCATTTGTACTGCCCTCACGGGCTGCATCAGAGCATCTCGCACGCACGTCGCAATATCGGAACCGGAGAATCTGCCGGGAGCCAAACGAAGGTAAGCACGGACACGAAAGGGGGTCTCTTGTTGAGAAATTAGAAAGGCGGCTTTGCCAACAAGGCAAAATGTACCCCTCGGTCATTTCGCCCAAGACCTTGAAGTCCTGCTTGGTGAGATCGTGAGGCGTGTTGCCCAGATGGATCTCAAAGATTCGCGCTCGCGTCGGCGCATCAGGAAGGCTGATGTAGATTCTTTTCTCGAATCTGAACAAACATTTCGTAAATCAATAAACAATAATGATAATTCAATTACAACAAAACAAGTTACCGTCTCCGGATAGCCGCGTCAAGCTGCCAGGGGATGTTGGTGGCTCCGAGAACGAGCACACCTTCCTCATCGTTGCCAACTCCGTTCATCTGGACAAGGAATTCGGTCTTGATCCTCCTCGCGGCCTCGCTTTCGTTGTCGCTTCTCGCGCTGCACAGAGAGTCCAGCTCGTCGATGAAAATGATAGAGGGCTTCTGCTGTCGCGCCATGTCAAAGAGATTGCGCACCAGTCTATACAACGATGCGGAGGATTAATTGATTTAGCGAGTGTATTCTGGGTCAGGGTGAAATTATCTCTAAGATTGGTCATCAGAAGAGGGAGGCGGCGGCGGTTACCTTTCGCTTTCACCGAGCCACTTGGACACGAGATCGGCCGAACTTACCGCGAAGAAGGTAGAATTGGCTTCCGTCGCGACGGCCTTAGCCAAGTAGGACTTACCCGTACCGGGCGGCTATGAAAGGGGGAGGCATAAGACGATGAAGTCGATAAAGGATGATGAACGCACGCCATAGAGGAGGATGCCCTTCCACGGCTTCCTGCGGCCTGTGAAAAGCTGAGGGAACTTGATGGGCAAGATAACAGCCTCCTTGAGCGACTCCTTGGCCGCATGTAAACCAGCAACATCGTCCCAGCCCACATTGGGCTTCTCAGTAAGGATGGCGCCTGGAATCGGGAAGATTAAATCAAGGCCGCAGAGTAATTGAGGAACGAGAAGCCACCTTGCAAAGCCTTCTTAAGTTTATCCCTTTCAGGATCGCCGTCCTCATCATCGTCTCCCCTTTGAAAAAAAAAGCGATTAGGGGGGGGGGTGCATAGTTTGGTCTGTTAGAAGCGCCGCAAGCATACCCGCCGCTCCCCTGAGCCACCGGTTTCCTTCCTTGGTTGTTCTTGAGGTAGTCTTTCAGTTTTTCGGCTCTATCTATGTACTCCTTCAACTTTGCTCGTATCACTTGCTTGCTTCGTTCGTTCTTCTCATCTGCAGAGAGAAGGTGAGTTCATTTGGCAGAAGAAAAGGGAGTCTATGCGTACACTTTAGGGCGGTCATGAAGTATTCCAGGGCAAGTTGGTAAAGTCTAAAGGCTTCAGCATAGTCTTTCTTGCTATCTGCTTCGGTTGCCTGCGTGACTATTGTGATGGCCTTCTGCAAAAAATTGCAATCACCCATCTTCTATCTTGGGCAATTCGAGACACAGATGTGGAAAGAAAGATTGAAAGGGGCTTTCGCGTGGACACGTCGCGATGCGAGCTCCTTCTTCTTCAGGCTCCTTTTTCTTCTGCCTTTCCCTTCACGCGCAGAAATTACACGCGGAAAGAGAGAATCACAATTTTTGCGCGCGAGTAACGTTTCCGCCGCAGCTCACCTGTGCGTTTGTTGCTTTCGCAACGCTGCCAGTATTCATGACAGGGGGAATGCCCGCCGGAGATACTTTGAAAGGTTCAAGTCCAAGGGTCGTAACAGGTTATTATGTACATCAGATATGCCGTCCTTGCCAGAGAAGGTACATTACTGCTTGTCCCAGCTGGGTCTGGTGTCCTCTGCCAGCATCCGTTCGCTCTCTATCTCTTCTTGTGGCAAGTTTCGCCTGCGCTTAGAGGGGCTGCAGTGCCTGGCTCCACATTTTACACGCTCTACCAAAGACAAGACGTCAGAGAGGCTCAGTGCTAAGTCGTCTACTTCTGTTTCTTCTCGAGGTTCACCCCTATTCTCGCCGAGTTCACTCTCGTCTTCTAGCTCATGCCTGTAAAACTCTGCGATCTCCTTCGCAAGGGGACGCAGCTGAGTGGCAAGCAGTCTCTCTTTCTCTTTCGTCCAGAGCTGCCACTCTTTCAGGGCGGCAGACATCTCTTCGAACCCGCTGGCGATTCGCCATTGTTGAATCTTTTCGGTTGCGATCGCCTCAGCCTTGCGCACTTCGTGTGATATCGCCAGCAGTTGATCAAACTTCGCGTCTATGTCGTCGCTGCTGTCTCTGCTCTTCCTTTTACCTTTCTTTGCGCTTAAAGTGTCTTGCGCGTCCATGGAGCTCTTTTCTACGTCCTTTTCTTGTAAGCCAGCCAATTATGCCAAACAGGTTTCGACAATAAGTACCGAATATTGTTTAAATTACACTTCTCACAGCACGAGCGCTGGTGCTGGCTTAAGTTGTATTAGACGGGCTCGGCCATGGAGGTGGTGCCTCGCAGCACAATAACCAGTCGTAATGACACCACAGAGGACTTGTCTGTCGAGAAGTTTTATACTTCAGTTTACATCAACGTGACGATCGGCCTAGTTTGCATCTTGATCTTTTCTCTCATTCACAGACGTCGCATCTTCGGCCTCTATAAATTCTACGCTCCCAGGAAGAAGGCAATCGATAATCCGATTTCTGCCACCTTCTGGAAGAGTCTGGTCTTATGGATGTGGCAGAGCATCAAGTAATCCAGACCTCCTGTTCTGGACACTAAGCAGTCACTTATTTCGCCCTCCATCTCAAGGTATTCTGATGATAGACTGTGGCAAACACACGGACCGGATGCCTTGGTTTACGTACAGTTCATTCGGTTGTGTCTCTATGTACGCAGTTCACATCACGCCTCTGCTTCTGTCTTGCCTCTCTCGCTTTCGTTCTTATGGTGATTGGCTGTCGGCAGATGACTCTCGGGCTGATGTTTGCAGGCCTGGCCATCGTTCTCCCCATTAACTTCTCTGGCGACAGCCGAGATGAACAGGTCGCTGATATGGGCCGATTCACTATCTCCAACCTTCGCGAGGAGGATCCAAAGCTGATATCCCACAGTTCGTATATATATATATATATATTTAAAAATTCAATTGTTTCTCGTTTTCTATACTTATGGACTTGTCAGTCGTCTTCACATACTTGTATTCGTTCCTTGGATATGGCATTATGTGGTGGAACTACCGTCGCTACGCGTTCGTGCGTCGTCGCTACATGGATCGGTACGTTGACCGTGACGCGGTTCCCATATCTCCGCAATGGTGTTCGAACTCAACCTTCTCTCCTTCCCCCTTTCCGTCTCATTCCTCGTGCAGGAGCGAACCGCGCAGCTTTACTCTGCTGCTGCGCAACATTCCTCAACGCCTTATGGACAAAGTCGAACTGAAACGATGGTTTCATCCCTCTGCCCTTCAAAAA
>CDFF01069951.1:0-11492 GCA_000826265.1 Acanthamoeba culbertsoni
GATGATGATGATGCTGTATCAGTAAAACAATGCTCACGGATTCAAGGCATCATTCTAGCTGGCTGGAAAAGCTCATCGCACCTTGCTAGAGGCTCGCTGTAGCTTCTTGAGGTCACCCTTTTCGTCCGTTGTGTAGGAGCTGTCTTCCAGTAGGCCATCCTTGACCAGTTTGCGGTAGTAGTTGGCACACTGATAGCCAACAAACCCAGGAACCGCCTTGGAGAAGAGGCCCCACGATGTGCCGATAATCCAGCCTTCCCTCAGGAACTCACGATACCTCGCCATGAAGGCCTCATGGTTCTCCTGCTTCTGCTCACTGGTGGACGCACGGTGCGATTGCTTCACCACTGGATCTTCGAATCGATAATAGTAAGCGTTCGCGTTCTCGTGGCGAAGCTTCCACGCCGTAAGCCTGTAGGTTGTTAATGTAATGAGTCATCTCAGTGTGATGAACGTCGCGATCCAACCCGAGTACCTTGCGGAAGACCAATTTTTGACGGTCTCTTCATCGAACGGGTAGAGGATAGTTATGCTGCCGAGTTCAGGTGACAACACCTCTTGTACGCGATCCGCATCCTTGCGTCGATCTGAACTAGCCTCCTTCCTCTTCGTAGTTGTCGTTTTTGTTTTCTTACTCTTCTTCGCTTTCTTGCCATCGAGTGATTTCCGCTTATGTCCCTTAGCACGTAGTAGCTCCTCTTCCACCTCATAGTCGAGCTCATCTTCGTCCTCCTCGTCTTCATCCACCTCGAGGTGGTCATCGTCTTCGCTATCATCTTCATCCTCGTAAACACCCAATCGTGGTCTCTTGCCTGGCTTCTTGCCCGCCGTCTTTGTCTTCGCGGCCTGGCTCGAACGCAACCGCTTTCGATTGGCTGATGGTACGCGCTTGTTCTCTTTCTCATCGTCATCATCAACATCACTGTTCTCCCATTCGGCGTCGTCCAGGAGCGCGCCCTGGCTGCGATCATGGTCTGCCCCGGATCCGTCTTTTGTCTTGCTCGCATCAGTGTCCTTCCTGTTTTTCGCCGATTCACGTGATTGTGTTACGCCAATCGATTTCCGTTTGGAAGAGGGTTGCGATGGAACGGCGAATGGCGAGGATTGAGCTGAAGAAGCCGGCTGCCAATAGCTGTCGATTCTCCGCTGTAGTGTCAACACCTCGTCGCATATCTTCTTGTTGATAACTTTGCGCCGCTTGACGGGTATCGGCGGAGTGAAGGAGGGTAAACGGCTTGATGACGTCTGAGCGGCGCGGTGGCTCGAGCCTGTGGACTGCCGTCGTCTGCCCGCTGGTTCGAGAGTCTCGGGTAAAGGTGACGTGACCTCCTTGCTGGCTTCGCGAGCTTGTTGATCGGGTCGCCTGCGGGACACGACTGGCGACACAAAGGCTAGCGGCGTGGCTGACGATGGTCGCAGGCCTTCCAGAGGCATACCTGCCTTGCCCCCCAGCGAGACCGCCCTTCTCACCGCACGAGTTGTTCTCTTAAAGAAATCTAATTGCAGAAATCAGCATGCGCCTCTAGAATCGCTCTCGATGTACTGAGAGGCCAAGAGTACCAATAGACGGTTCGTTAAGCGAATGCATACTCATCTCGTAGGCCATCAGCTGTTGCTTGAAGCCGTCGTTGATGTTGAGGTTCGAGGAGAGGTTTGCCAGATGCTCATAAGCGCGCTGTGGGTGCAACACAAGTTAGAAACAGGAGACTTGGTTGTGGTTTGATTGCCTAGTCGGCTTGCCTTGTACCTTGAGCGACCATTTGCAGTAGCGTATGAGGTAGGCGATGATGAGCGTAGGACTGCGGCTGCGGCCCTCGCTGCAATGCACCAGCACTGCAGGTCCATAGACATCCTCATCGGCTCCGCTTTCAGTCCCGTGCGATACGTCGGGCGGTTGCTCTTCTTTCACTTCGTTCTGCTCCTCTGCATTTACATCGATAGGCGCCTCCTCGCCACCTGAAGGCGTCACCTGATCGCCTGGTGAGGACGCGGAGTCACTGGCTGCGACTTGACCATCGTCGCTCCGGGTGTTCGATGAAGACTCGCTTGTCTCTGCCTTGGGATTTACGCTTGATTTGTCGACATACTTGCGTTCGACAAACCTGCCAATGACCCGATGGATGAAATCGGTCCCCTCCTCGAAGTGCTTTTCGATCCTTTGCGTGCCGTCGTCACTGACCCTGATCCGATGGTACGTCACATTTCCCCGTTTCTGTAGCCCACAAGCACGTCTTGCTGGTTAAACGGCGTTGCCGTGCTGCTGGCAGGCCCAGTCAATGCCCAACCAAGTACCTCAAAAAAGTTGCGCACTTCAATGCTAGTGTTGAGGACATGTCGACAGTTAACATCCGCCAACCAGGCCTCATTTGATGCAACGTGTTTGCTCCCAAGGTACAGCCGTGGTATCACCTGAGTTGATATCGAAGCTGATGAGCGAAAAGACAAAAGAAGCGCTGAAAACAACCCGCTGCTGTCTGCGTACCATTTTGCCGGTTATCTTTTCGATGACTCTGCGCTGCTGCTCCTCTTCGAGCCGCAGTTTTTCGAGCATCTGCTGTTCCTTGCGTTCGAGGCTGCGTCGCTTGCGTTCTTCTTCCTGCGCCTGCCGCGCCGCGGCTTCTTCCGCAGCGGCCTCCGCTTCGGCCTGTTGGTTGAGCTTGTCGGCCATGGCCGCGAACCGGTCGCGCTCGGACTTGGGTAGGGCGCGCCACTTCTCCCCGTATTTCTTCTGAAGCTCACGGAAGGATAATCCTGCATACTCGATAGCGCCGCCCTCCCTCTCCTGTTGGCAGAACAGAGTATAGCCCTGCACCTTCTTCAGCTGCCCGTTCTTCCTCTTGCCCACTGAAGCTACTGCCGGGCTCTTGCCTCCGGTGGCGGGCTGTGGTGATTTCCTTCCAGCTGCCGTTGATGCTGGCACTTTCACTGCTTGTGTCTCCAGTGCTGAAGTAGAGGACGAGGTCGAAGAAGTCGATGAGATCAGGTCCGCAGGTGCCGGCTGGCCGCGCATGACCTGGTAGTTGAGTCCTTGACCCGTTCTGCGGAACTTGACAATGAGCGGGCTCGATGATGGCGAGGTGGGTGATCTAGGCGAGCCCGACGATGGTGCCTCGCTGCTGGCTAGCTCCTCATTTGAAGAGTCTGTAACCGAAGACAATGACGCTGATGCTGATGAAGACGAGACTGGTGTGAACGAAGAGTCGTCAAGACTCCTCCTCCACTTACGCCTCCCTGTAAGGCTCCGTCGCCTTCGCTGTCCTGACAAGCCTGCCTCTTCGTCGTCTTCGTCGTCCTTGACGATATCCATGTCGCTGTCTGCATCGGCACCTTGGGTGCTGTCCGATATTGGAAAGGGGACTGCAGGCATGCCGCGTGTATCCACCTCTATCTCGGCCGATGTAGCGTCAGATATGGAAGGCTCAGCATCGTCGGGGAGATTGATGATAGCTACGGGAGGTACGTCTGCTACGGAGAATTGAGCGAGTTGTAGCAAACAACTTAGTGAGTCATTGTACAGCATACCGTGCATGGCAGCACCGTTCTCAAGGATCTTTTCAAGGTCCTGAGCATGCCAGTCTTCAAAGTGGTCCATAAGAAAGGCGTCCTCGGAAAAGGCACCTTTATGGCATATAGCCATAAACATTAACGCTTGGTTTGCTCACTCCAGCATAGAAAACCTACCAGTTTTATCTTCTTGGCTATTGGCCTCGGGGGGTAGAGTGCACACCGCGATAATGTCCTCGCTGGCATCGTGAAACGTAGGTGGAGGCGGAGGTGCCACACCTTGAGGCAACAAATATAGGAGTAGGGGGCGTATTTAGTCCACTGCAGTGGAATGAGAGAAGAAAGGCTAGTTGTACGTTCTTGCTGAGCTGAGAGGTAGGAGAACCAAGAATCTATGTCCAGCGAGGTGGCAGAAGACGGAGAACAGCTGAGTAGCGAGCTCTGCGAGTCAGCATCCCCGTCCATCTAAGCTGCCGTATTTGAACAGAATAAGCTTGGAGATTCCACAAATCAGGCAGGCCTGCTGCCTTGGCAAGCCTTTTCAATTCCAGCGACCGTTACTACGTTTCGTTATTTGTGGCGGGAAGAAAATATGAAAAAAGAAAACGGTTCTTTTCGTAAAACAATATTGCGAGGGAATTTTGGCATTTTCTCGGTCCGGTTTCTTATCATTCTTACACGCGGTGAGCGATCCAGAGACACAAATGGTACACCCGCAGCATTCGCTTTTTATAAGCTCAATTGTACTCTCAGTCTTAATCTTGGTGCATTTCGAATGCAGTTCGGTGCTCTATTTAATTTCCAGTCCTTCTTGGTCATAGTAATGCTCATCATATGCACGTGTACTTATATTCGAGAAAGAGCTCCCACATTGATCGACCGAAACAAGGAGGGGTATGCTGGTCCCTTCCTTCCGCTGACTGTGCGTATTGGCGTCTAACAACCATTTTGTTTTGCTCTTTTGTTTTGCTTGCCAGGGCGTTAGGCCTCTTTTGGAAGGCTGCCCGAATCGGTACTATTGTCGGGTTCATTGAGCCTCGGCTCAAGCGTTTATATGTTTCTATTTATATTAATATGTTATTCAGTCATTTATTTATTTATTATTTCATTTGTGTAGGTGAGCGGGCCAGTGGCGTTGTATCGGCGTTCATGATAGGGATGAGTCTTTACGTTTTGTTCTTGCTGTAGCCACTTTTTGTTGTCAACTCTCTTTTCTGTGCCTCTCTACCTAAGTTTTCCTGTGCCATGATGTTCGGCAACGCAGGTCCCTAGAAACAACAGATATTATGGGATCGAACTAAGTCGATATGCAATATCAGCATTTGCCATTACTTTGAGCCACTGCATTCCCCAGAACCGCTGGCCGGTGGGGAAGCTTTATGATCGAAGGTTTGGGATGGCAGAACTTTCTTGCTTGATCACATTGCATTGAAACTTTTTAATACTCCCCCCAACGAGAACGCAAACAACTAAAAACGTAACCGGGGCCATGGAAGGAAGTCTGATCTTCCAAAAACAGCCTTTTCTTGATGTATTCAATCAAAGTTGCTCAAAAACTCCTGAACGTACCACTTGTATAACTATATAATCAGAAAAAAAAAAGAAAATGAATCTCAAGCGGCCAGAACTCGTTGCCGTACCGTAGATCTTCCCATGCCATACACAGCGATAGACGCCCCACTCGCATTGATGTCTTGAGGTGGTGGGTTCAACCCATAAAAGGTAAACTCTAAGGCGGCGAAGATTTGGTGGCAGTTTTCCCTTATTTTTTCGTAATGCCAACGAATTTCTTCACAATTTTCTCTTCTCATGCAAGATGAGGCAGCGAACGCTTGCCATCGTCAAACCAGACATCTTGGTTCCGTCACTGCCCATGATTTTACGGTCACACCCACACCTCACTCTCGACGCTCTCTATCACCAACCTCCTCACGTTCTCCTCTCGCCTTCAGCCTCTTCCTCTCATCCACTATCGCCTCTTGAAGAGATTTTGCGGAAGATCAAAGAAAACAGATTCGAAATCGTACATAGCAAGCTTATGGATATGAAAATAGAGGAGGCCGAAAGCTTTTATGGTGAGCACGAGGGCAGGTTCTTCTACCAGCGACTTGTAGCCTTCATCACCAGGTACCTACCAGAAGTGTATTTCTAGGGCTTATCTCACCTCGCCCCTCATATCACTGGCAGTGGCCCCATAATACCCATAGTTTTGGAGAGAGAGGACGCCATTGCCCAATGGCGCGCCCTGATGGGGCCCACCCACATCAGGCGGTAAGACAAACCCCATTTACTATTCCTGTCCAATCGGAGATATCGTATCAAGTAGGTACATAGCTACATATTTCTGATCGTGATGATGGTAGGTCGCGAGTCGAGGCCCCACACAGCATTCGCGGCCAATTTGCCGGCTCCGATACGCGTAATGCGACTCACGGATCAGGTTTGCTTCCTTCCCCTGCAAACGCGTTGCAGTAGTGCGCTGATATGTTTATATAAATGGAAACATTACTACGAAAAGACTCAGAGGAGAGTGCTCGACGAGAAATTGCCTTCTTCTTTCCTGAGCTAAAGTTCACTCCTCACTTGCCACCGCCTCAGTAACAATAAAAATGCTAAGACGTATTTTTGGTTACAATTGTTGTTTCTAACACTATTCGCCTCGGTAAATAACTACATTATTCTCTGTTTCGTGTAAACGGACTTCATGAAGCAGCCCTGCATGCAACTTGGTTAGGTGTCAAGCGAACAGATTGTATTGGTTGGTAATGTTCATGCCCTTAGGAAGAAGGCTGCTGAGTTGCTCCCAGCAGAAGACGGCAAGGTTTTCTGTCGTACTCACCCGATCTTTAAACCATTGCACGTCTAAATCCAGATTCTAGAACCAGACCGTTGATGATCAGCAACGATAAGAAGAGACATGATTCATGTATTCGTCAGGATATTTCCGACATGAAGCGAACCTTATGGTCAAGTTGGTCTGTAACAGCTTTGCGGATTATTTCCTTAAGCTCGGCCAGGTTAAAAACCATCCCCGTGATAGGATTTACCTGTGCAAGTGGCTCTTGTAAGTAGGGGGAGGACATGCATGAAGTTGATGGAGGGAATATGTCTAACAAATGAGCACAGCTTATCACGTATCAAGGAAGGCAGCATACCTCGCCCTTAAGCAGCACTTCTAAGCAGTAGTTGTGGCCGTGCCCATTAGGGTTATTACACTTGCCATAGAGAGCCTTGTTCACCTCGTCGGGTATTTGTGGAGAGTGGAGTCTGTGTGCGGCAGAAAATGTTTCTCGACGACTTATAATGGCTACAGGGGCTTTGTGCACCGTAGATGAACCGGCTGCGGATTCAAAGTGCGCCATGTGTGTCCCACAAGAGAATGAGTGCAGAAAAATGAACCGGAAAACCGGAAGGAAAATATCAAATACAATTTAATAGAAAGATGTCCAGCAGTTGGGTTGAATATGGAGACGACGAATACTATCAAGAGACAGACAGCGAAGAGGAGGAAGAAGATTACTACGAGGAGATGTTCGAGGGGCAAGATGAACCACTTCTAGAAGACACTTACTTCGAGGGGGAACAAACTGGTATACCAGCGGACCACCTTTTGCGAAGGAGCGCGGAAGGAAGAAGAGCGCAGTTGCGACAAAGTGTGGTTAAGGAAAGCAGGACAGCTCGATTGAGACGGGCAGTGGCAGATGCATGGAATGGCACGAAATCGTGGTTCCTGGGCCCGCTCTTCATTGGCATGGCCCTTGGTTTGGGCGTGTCCCTCGGCCGCTCCGTGTTCCTTGAGTCAATGCAACGCACCACCGGTCTACTGCTCGGCAGGGCAGGCTCTACACGATTAGGAATAGCCTCAAGATAAACTACATCATAAATCTTTTATTCCATTTCAAACAATCGAAGCAGCTTGGCGATGAGTTGCTGCTACGCACACCATCGCCCCAAGAAAGAAATTATACAATGGACAACGAATGTGGCTAAAGCAGCCGAAACGAAGAAGCGAGAGGAGAGGAAGGAAAAACCGGCTGCCCAAAGGCCAATAAATTATGTGGAGGACGAACGCGTAGCCCGGAACCGTTGATAACTCGGCTAACCCTCCTGGCCGAACTCCTCCGTGAACTTGATTTGCTTCTGCAACTCGGCTTGATTCACCGTTGGTTTGCTGTCAAGAGGACGCGGGTCTCAGTTAGCGCAAGTATTGGGAGGTAGTTTCCCCCATTTAAAGCAAGCTCTTACCTGTTCTTGACTGACTTCAAGAAGTCCTGCATCGTGACCACGGGTTCAAGCAGCTTGTCTCCGGGCACGTCCATCCATGTCATTTCCCTGGCTTGGGGATCTGCCAATCGCAGGTGAGGTGAGAAGAAGGAAGCCAGCAAGGAACGGCAAAGAAACAGGAAAGTACCTGAGCCGGAGCAAGGCGTGAGGTAGATGTTGGGATCGCCCGGGTTGCGCGACCTCGCGGGCTTGAAGTGGGTGGCCATTTGTACTGCCCTCACGGGCTGCATCAGAGCATCTCGCACGCACGTCGCAATATCGGAACCGGAGAATCTGCCGGGAGCCAAACGAAGGTAAGCACGGACACGAAAGGGGGTCTCTTGTTGAGAAATTAGAAAGGCGGCTTTGCCAACAAGGCAAAATGTACCCCTCGGTCATTTCGCCCAAGACCTTGAAGTCCTGCTTGGTGAGATCGTGAGGCGTGTTGCCCAGATGGATCTCAAAGATTCGCGCTCGCGTCGGCGCATCAGGAAGGCTGATGTAGATTCTTTTCTCGAATCTGAACAAACATTTCGTAAATCAATAAACAATAATGATAATTCAATTACAACAAAACAAGTTACCGTCTCCGGATAGCCGCGTCAAGCTGCCAGGGGATGTTGGTGGCTCCGAGAACGAGCACACCTTCCTCATCGTTGCCAACTCCGTTCATCTGGACAAGGAATTCGGTCTTGATCCTCCTCGCGGCCTCGCTTTCGTTGTCGCTTCTCGCGCTGCACAGAGAGTCCAGCTCGTCGATGAAAATGATAGAGGGCTTCTGCTGTCGCGCCATGTCAAAGAGATTGCGCACCAGTCTATACAACGATGCGGAGGATTAATTGATTTAGCGAGTGTATTCTGGGTCAGGGTGAAATTATCTCTAAGATTGGTCATCAGAAGAGGGAGGCGGCGGCGGTTACCTTTCGCTTTCACCGAGCCACTTGGACACGAGATCGGCCGAACTTACCGCGAAGAAGGTAGAATTGGCTTCCGTCGCGACGGCCTTAGCCAAGTAGGACTTACCCGTACCGGGCGGCTATGAAAGGGGGAGGCATAAGACGATGAAGTCGATAAAGGATGATGAACGCACGCCATAGAGGAGGATGCCCTTCCACGGCTTCCTGCGGCCTGTGAAAAGCTGAGGGAACTTGATGGGCAAGATAACAGCCTCCTTGAGCGACTCCTTGGCCGCATGTAAACCAGCAACATCGTCCCAGCCCACATTGGGCTTCTCAGTAAGGATGGCGCCTGGAATCGGGAAGATTAAATCAAGGCCGCAGAGTAATTGAGGAACGAGAAGCCACCTTGCAAAGCCTTCTTAAGTTTATCCCTTTCAGGATCGCCGTCCTCATCATCGTCTCCCCTTTGAAAAAAAAAGCGATTAGGGGGGGGGGTGCATAGTTTGGTCTGTTAGAAGCGCCGCAAGCATACCCGCCGCTCCCCTGAGCCACCGGTTTCCTTCCTTGGTTGTTCTTGAGGTAGTCTTTCAGTTTTTCGGCTCTATCTATGTACTCCTTCAACTTTGCTCGTATCACTTGCTTGCTTCGTTCGTTCTTCTCATCTGCAGAGAGAAGGTGAGTTCATTTGGCAGAAGAAAAGGGAGTCTATGCGTACACTTTAGGGCGGTCATGAAGTATTCCAGGGCAAGTTGGTAAAGTCTAAAGGCTTCAGCATAGTCTTTCTTGCTATCTGCTTCGGTTGCCTGCGTGACTATTGTGATGGCCTTCTGCAAAAAATTGCAATCACCCATCTTCTATCTTGGGCAATTCGAGACACAGATGTGGAAAGAAAGATTGAAAGGGGCTTTCGCGTGGACACGTCGCGATGCGAGCTCCTTCTTCTTCAGGCTCCTTTTTCTTCTGCCTTTCCCTTCACGCGCAGAAATTACACGCGGAAAGAGAGAATCACAATTTTTGCGCGCGAGTAACGTTTCCGCCGCAGCTCACCTGTGCGTTTGTTGCTTTCGCAACGCTGCCAGTATTCATGACAGGGGGAATGCCCGCCGGAGATACTTTGAAAGGTTCAAGTCCAAGGGTCGTAACAGGTTATTATGTACATCAGATATGCCGTCCTTGCCAGAGAAGGTACATTACTGCTTGTCCCAGCTGGGTCTGGTGTCCTCTGCCAGCATCCGTTCGCTCTCTATCTCTTCTTGTGGCAAGTTTCGCCTGCGCTTAGAGGGGCTGCAGTGCCTGGCTCCACATTTTACACGCTCTACCAAAGACAAGACGTCAGAGAGGCTCAGTGCTAAGTCGTCTACTTCTGTTTCTTCTCGAGGTTCACCCCTATTCTCGCCGAGTTCACTCTCGTCTTCTAGCTCATGCCTGTAAAACTCTGCGATCTCCTTCGCAAGGGGACGCAGCTGAGTGGCAAGCAGTCTCTCTTTCTCTTTCGTCCAGAGCTGCCACTCTTTCAGGGCGGCAGACATCTCTTCGAACCCGCTGGCGATTCGCCATTGTTGAATCTTTTCGGTTGCGATCGCCTCAGCCTTGCGCACTTCGTGTGATATCGCCAGCAGTTGATCAAACTTCGCGTCTATGTCGTCGCTGCTGTCTCTGCTCTTCCTTTTACCTTTCTTTGCGCTTAAAGTGTCTTGCGCGTCCATGGAGCTCTTTTCTACGTCCTTTTCTTGTAAGCCAGCCAATTATGCCAAACAGGTTTCGACAATAAGTACCGAATATTGTTTAAATTACACTTCTCACAGCACGAGCGCTGGTGCTGGCTTAAGTTGTATTAGACGGGCTCGGCCATGGAGGTGGTGCCTCGCAGCACAATAACCAGTCGTAATGACACCACAGAGGACTTGTCTGTCGAGAAGTTTTATACTTCAGTTTACATCAACGTGACGATCGGCCTAGTTTGCATCTTGATCTTTTCTCTCATTCACAGACGTCGCATCTTCGGCCTCTATAAATTCTACGCTCCCAGGAAGAAGGCAATCGATAATCCGATTTCTGCCACCTTCTGGAAGAGTCTGGTCTTATGGATGTGGCAGAGCATCAAGTAATCCAGACCTCCTGTTCTGGACACTAAGCAGTCACTTATTTCGCCCTCCATCTCAAGGTATTCTGATGATAGACTGTGGCAAACACACGGACCGGATGCCTTGGTTTACGTACAGTTCATTCGGTTGTGTCTCTATGTACGCAGTTCACATCACGCCTCTGCTTCTGTCTTGCCTCTCTCGCTTTCGTTCTTATGGTGATTGGCTGTCGGCAGATGACTCTCGGGCTGATGTTTGCAGGCCTGGCCATCGTTCTCCCCATTAACTTCTCTGGCGACAGCCGAGATGAACAGGTCGCTGATATGGGCCGATTCACTATCTCCAACCTTCGCGAGGAGGATCCAAAGCTGATATCCCACAGTTCGTATATATATATATATATATTTAAAAATTCAATTGTTTCTCGTTTTCTATACTTATGGACTTGTCAGTCGTCTTCACATACTTGTATTCGTTCCTTGGATATGGCATTATGTGGTGGAACTACCGTCGCTACGCGTTCGTGCGTCGTCGCTACATGGATCGGTACGTTGACCGTGACGCGGTTCCCATATCTCCGCAATGGTGTTCGAACTCAACCTTCTCTCCTTCCCCCTTTCCGTCTCATTCCTCGTGCAGGAGCGAACCGCGCAGCTTTACTCTGCTGCTGCGCAACATTCCTCAACGCCTTATGGACAAAGTCGAACTGAAACGATGGTTTCATCCCTCTGCCCTTCAAAAA
>CDFF01069952.1:0-12251 GCA_000826265.1 Acanthamoeba culbertsoni
TCAATGCAATGTGATCAAGCAAGAAAGTTCTGCCATCCCAAACCTTCGATCATAAAGCTTCCCCACCGGCCAGCGGTTCTGGGGAATGCAGTGGCTCAAAGTAATGGCAAATGCTGATATTGCATATCGACTTAGTTCGATCCCATAATATCTGTTGTTTCTAGGGACCTGCGTTGCCGAACATCATGGCACAGGAAAACTTAGGTAGAGAGGCACAGAAAAGAGAGTTGACAACAAAAAGTGGCTACAGCAAGAACAAAACGTAAAGACTCATCCCTATCATGAACGCCGATACAACGCCACTGGCCCGCTCACCTACACAAATGAAATAATAAATAAATAAATGACTGAATAACATATTAATATAAATAGAAACATATAAACGCTTGAGCCGAGGCTCAATGAACCCGACAATAGTACCGATTCGGGCAGCCTTCCAAAAGAGGCCTAACGCCCTGGCAAGCAAAACAAAAGAGCAAAACAAAATGGTTGTTAGACGCCAATACGCACAGTCAGCGGAAGGAAGGGACCAGCATACCCCTCCTTGTTTCGGTCGATCAATGTGGGAGCTCTTTCTCGAATATAAGTACACGTGCATATGATGAGCATTACTATGACCAAGAAGGACTGGAAATTAAATAGAGCACCGAACTGCATTCGAAATGCACCAAGATTAAGACTGAGAGTACAATTGAGCTTATAAAAAGCGAATGCTGCGGGTGTACCATTTGTGTCTCTGGATCGCTCACCGCGTGTAAGAATGATAAGAAACCGGACCGAGAAAATGCCAAAATTCCCTCGCAATATTGTTTTACGAAAAGAACCGTTTTCTTTTTTCATATTTTCTTCCCGCCACAAATAACGAAACGTAGTAACGGTCGCTGGAATTGAAAAGGCTTGCCAAGGCAGCAGGCCTGCCTGATTTGTGGAATCTCCAAGCTTATTCTGTTCAAATACGGCAGCTTAGATGGACGGGGATGCTGACTCGCAGAGCTCGCTACTCAGCTGTTCTCCGTCTTCTGCCACCTCGCTGGACATAGATTCTTGGTTCTCCTACCTCTCAGCTCAGCAAGAACGTACAACTAGCCTTTCTTCTCTCATTCCACTGCAGTGGACTAAATACGCCCCCTACTCCTATATTTGTTGCCTCAAGGTGTGGCACCTCCGCCTCCACCTACGTTTCACGATGCCAGCGAGGACATTATCGCGGTGTGCACTCTACCCCCCGAGGCCAATAGCCAAGAAGATAAAACTGGTAGGTTTTCTATGCTGGAGTGAGCAAACCAAGCGTTAATGTTTATGGCTATATGCCATAAAGGTGCCTTTTCCGAGGACGCCTTTCTTATGGACCACTTTGAAGACTGGCATGCTCAGGACCTTGAAAAGATCCTTGAGAACGGTGCTGCCATGCACGGTATGCTGTACAATGACTCACTAAGTTGTTTGCTACAACTCGCTCAATTCTCCGTAGCAGACGTACCTCCCGTAGCTATCATCAATCTCCCCGACGATGCTGAGCCTTCCATATCTGACGCTACATCGGCCGAGATAGAGGTGGATACACGCGGCATGCCTGCAGTCCCCTTTCCAATATCGGACAGCACCCAAGGTGCCGATGCAGACAGCGACATGGATATCGTCAAGGACGACGAAGACGACGAAGAGGCAGGCTTGTCAGGACAGCGAAGGCGACGGAGCCTTACAGGGAGGCGTAAGTGGAGGAGGAGTCTTGACGACTCTTCGTTCACACCAGTCTCGTCTTCATCAGCATCAGCGTCATTGTCTTCGGTTACAGACTCTTCAAATGAGGAGCTAGCCAGCAGCGAGGCACCATCGTCGGGCTCGCCTAGATCACCCACCTCGCCATCATCGAGCCCGCTCATTGTCAAGTTCCGCAGAACGGGTCAAGGACTCAACTACCAGGTCATGCGCGGCCAGCCGGCACCTGCGGACCTGATCTCATCGACTTCTTCGACCTCGTCCTCTACTTCAGCACTGGAGACACAAGCAGTGAAAGTGCCAGCATCAACGGCAGCTGGAAGGAAATCACCACAGCCCGCCACCGGAGGCAAGAGCCCGGCAGTAGCTTCAGTGGGCAAGAGGAAGAACGGGCAGCTGAAGAAGGTGCAGGGCTATACTCTGTTCTGCCAACAGGAGAGGGAGGGCGGCGCTATCGAGTATGCAGGATTATCCTTCCGTGAGCTTCAGAAGAAATACGGGGAGAAGTGGCGCGCCCTACCCAAGTCCGAGCGCGACCGGTTCGCGGCCATGGCCGACAAGCTCAACCAACAGGCCGAAGCGGAGGCCGCTGCGGAAGAAGCCGCGGCGCGGCAGGCGCAGGAAGAAGAACGCAAGCGACGCAGCCTCGAACGCAAGGAACAGCAGATGCTCGAAAAACTGCGGCTCGAAGAGGAGCAGCAGCGCAGAGTCATCGAAAAGATAACCGGCAAAATGGTACGCAGACAGCAGCGGGTTGTTTTCAGCGCTTCTTTTGTCTTTTCGCTCATCAGCTTCGATATCAACTCAGGTGATACCACGGCTGTACCTTGGGAGCAAACACGTTGCATCAAATGAGGCCTGGTTGGCGGATGTTAACTGTCGACATGTCCTCAACACTAGCATTGAAGTGCGCAACTTTTTTGAGGTACTTGGTTGGGCATTGACTGGGCCTGCCAGCAGCACGGCAACGCCGTTTAACCAGCAAGACGTGCTTGTGGGCTACAGAAACGGGGAAATGTGACGTACCATCGGATCAGGGTCAGTGACGACGGCACGCAAAGGATCGAAAAGCACTTCGAGGAGGGGACCGATTTCATCCATCGGGTCATTGGCAGGTTTGTCGAACGCAAGTATGTCGACAAATCAAGCGTAAATCCCAAGGCAGAGACAAGCGAGTCTTCATCGAACACCCGGAGCGACGATGGTCAAGTCGCAGCCAGTGACTCCGCGTCCTCACCAGGCGATCAGGTGACGCCTTCAGGTGGCGAGGAGGCGCCTATCGATGTAAATGCAGAGGAGCAGAACGAAGTGAAAGAAGAGCAACCGCCCGACGTATCGCACGGGACTGAAAGCGGAGCCGATGAGGATGTCTATGGACCTGCAGTGCTGGTGCATTGCAGCGAGGGCCGCAGCCGCAGTCCTACGCTCATCATCGCCTACCTCATACGCTACTGCAAATGGTCGCTCAAGGTACAAGGCAAGCCGACTAGGCAATCAAACCACAACCAAGTCTCCTGTTTCTAACTTGTGTTGCACCCACAGCGCGCTTATGAGCATCTGGCAAACCTCTCCTCGAACCTCAACATCAACGACGGCTTCAAGCAACAGCTGATGGCCTACGAGATGAGTATGCATTCGCTTAACGAACCGTCTATTGGTACTCTTGGCCTCTCAGTACATCGAGAGCGATTCTAGAGGCGCATGCTGATTTCTGCAATTAGATTTCTTTAAGAGAACAACTCGTGCGGTGAGAAGGGCGGTCTCGCTGGGGGGCAAGGCAGGTATGCCTCTGGAAGGCCTGCGACCATCGTCAGCCACGCCGCTAGCCTTTGTGTCGCCAGTCGTGTCCCGCAGGCGACCCGATCAACAAGCTCGCGAAGCCAGCAAGGAGGTCACGTCACCTTTACCCGAGACTCTCGAACCAGCGGGCAGACGACGGCAGTCCACAGGCTCGAGCCACCGCGCCGCTCAGACGTCATCAAGCCGTTTACCCTCCTTCACTCCGCCGATACCCGTCAAGCGGCGCAAAGTTATCAACAAGAAGATATGCGACGAGGTGTTGACACTACAGCGGAGAATCGACAGCTATTGGCAGCCGGCTTCTTCAGCTCAATCCTCGCCATTCGCCGTTCCATCGCAACCCTCTTCCAAACGGAAATCGATTGGCGTAACACAATCACGTGAATCGGCGAAAAACAGGAAGGACACTGATGCGAGCAAGACAAAAGACGGATCCGGGGCAGACCATGATCGCAGCCAGGGCGCGCTCCTGGACGACGCCGAATGGGAGAACAGTGATGTTGATGATGACGATGAGAAAGAGAACAAGCGCGTACCATCAGCCAATCGAAAGCGGTTGCGTTCGAGCCAGGCCGCGAAGACAAAGACGGCGGGCAAGAAGCCAGGCAAGAGACCACGATTGGGTGTTTACGAGGATGAAGATGATAGCGAAGACGATGACCACCTCGAGGTGGATGAAGACGAGGAGGACGAAGATGAGCTCGACTATGAGGTGGAAGAGGAGCTACTACGTGCTAAGGGACATAAGCGGAAATCACTCGATGGCAAGAAAGCGAAGAAGAGTAAGAAAACAAAAACGACAACTACGAAGAGGAAGGAGGCTAGTTCAGATCGACGCAAGGATGCGGATCGCGTACAAGAGGTGTTGTCACCTGAACTCGGCAGCATAACTATCCTCTACCCGTTCGATGAAGAGACCGTCAAAAATTGGTCTTCCGCAAGGTACTCGGGTTGGATCGCGACGTTCATCACACTGAGATGACTCATTACATTAACAACCTACAGGCTTACGGCGTGGAAGCTTCGCCACGAGAACGCGAACGCTTACTATTATCGATTCGAAGATCCAGTGGTGAAGCAATCGCACCGTGCGTCCACCAGTGAGCAGAAGCAGGAGAACCATGAGGCCTTCATGGCGAGGTATCGTGAGTTCCTGAGGGAAGGCTGGATTATCGGCACATCGTGGGGCCTCTTCTCCAAGGCGGTTCCTGGGTTTGTTGGCTATCAGTGTGCCAACTACTACCGCAAACTGGTCAAGGATGGCCTACTGGAAGACAGCTCCTACACAACGGACGAAAAGGGTGACCTCAAGAAGCTACAGCGAGCCTCTAGCAAGGTGCGATGAGCTTTTCCAGCCAGCTAGAATGATGCCTTGAATCCGTGAGCATTGTTTTACTGATACAGCATCATCATCATCGTAACAGGGAGAAAACGAGACGCTCAATAATCAGCTGAACGATGTATGGAAAACGCCTGAGGTGAAGTGGATTGAGGCATGCGTAGAAAAGTGGGTAAAGAAGTACCACGCGAAAGGAGCCGAGAAAGCGAAAGGCACGCCGCGAAAGATGCGCAAACCCAAGAAGAAAGAAGAGGAAGAAGCGTAACGAAGGACCGAGATGGCTTTAAGAGAAACAGCCTGTCTGCAACTTTTTCCTGTCGCGTACCACAACTTAACCTGAAAGTGGGAGTCCTATTTAATACAGTATTGCCGAGAGTTTCTTTGTCGTTTCTTGACCCTAGCCCGAGCTTTGGCCCGCCACCCTCATCCCGGTCGTTCGTGAAGTTCCTCAGCTCTCCACCGTCGCTTGCCATAGGTTTCTACCCCCAAGTACACGAAGAGGTCGGCCGTAAAAAGATCCGAGCTAGCAAAATCTCGTGATGCAAGACAGTGCACAGCGCAAAGCTGATCTTCATCTCATTATTGTCGGCCCTCCTGGGGCAGGTACGCAAACTCATATCCTCGGCAACTCTTCATGATATAACTCATTTATATTATCGTTTATTGGGTTATACATAACCCTGTTCATATCATGAAGGCAAGGGTTCGCAGTGCGGTCGTTTGGCAGCCCAGTTCAACTTGGAGCATATCTCCTGTGGTGAACTGATGCGACACGAAAAGGTTTGCGTCCTCTCTGTTTCGTTTCTCGTTCCGTTTCTCTTTCCGTTGCTTTATCATTTTGGCCAGGCTGTGGGTTCTCTGCTCGGGCAGTACTTGGACGATCACTGGCAACTCCACAAGTTGTCGGCGATTGCTACCGATCTAGCAGTCATCGCCGTCAAGAAGGCCCTGGCCGACGGGAAGGGCTTCGTGCTCGATGGCTCCCCTCGCACAATTCGTGAGGCCGAAATGGTGCCGACTTTCCACCGCTCTTTCCTCTCCTTTAGATCGGAGAACTGAAAACTCCTTTCCTTGTTCTTCATTTATTTACTCTGTCTTGGCCTTAGCTGGCTGAGGGCTTCGCGGCGAACGGCATCGGTATCGATGGGGTGATAGAATTGGAAGTCGACGACTCGGTGGCCACCAAGCGGCTGTTGGGGCGTAGGGTGCATCAACCCTCCGGGCGTATCTACAACCTGGAATCGCGTCCGCCGCGTAATCCTGGCGTAGACGACGTAGCGTCCTCCTCCCTCCTCTCATCAACCCGCCTTGTCATCCACCGTTTTCTTTTCTCTTTTCTTTTCTTTTCTTTTCTGTTGGATGTTTCCTTCCTCGCCTAAGGACTCAATGCGGTTGTTCAGGTGACAGGAGAGGAGCTCACTCAGCGCACCGATGACCTCACCTCTGAGGGCATCGAAGTCCGCTTACGGTCGTACAATACCTACGGCAAGCCGGTGTTCTCTTTTTTCACGGTACAGTACAAGCGTGTTTCGTGGGCAAGGATGAAACAGTAAAGCAAGACTCACCGCAAAGGAATTGGTTGACTTCGTATCTCACAGGAGAAGCCGGAATCCGGATTGCCGCTCTACTTTAAGGTGAATGCCAATCTCGACGAGGAAGTGGTCTACTCCGAGTTGCTGCGCGTTGTCACCCCTCTGTTGGACGGCGCCTCGAAGCGGTCGATGTTCAGCCTTCCCGCCCGCACGGCCGAAGACGACGCCGACAAGCCCGCAACGTACGCCATCGATGGAAGCCAGCGCGTTGGCGCCGCTGACTCGGCCATCCTCCTCCAACAAGTACTCTCTCATCTTCCTCCAATCCGCCCTTCAACAACTCGCCTTGGTCTACCTGTTTTGCCAACCAACTTTGCTCCCGAAATTATTATAATTATTTCCCGCCCAGGTTCGGTTGATGGTTCGAAGCAGCAAATTGGCGTCCAATTTTCCGGGCTGTCACCCGGTGGCGTTGACCAGCAAGAACATAAGGATGCTTGTGGATGACGACTACCGAGTCGCGCCCAAGATCGACGGCGAGCGTCGCTTCATGGTGCTACTCGACCAGCGCCTGTACCTCGTCGACCGCCGCATGCGGGTTGAAGTGTTCCCCGCGGTTCGTTTCCCGCAGCGCTACAACCGCACCATCATCGACGGCGAGATCGTGGCCGTCACCCGCGCGGCGAAAAAGTGCGAAAACGATACAGAAGGCGAAGGCGAAGGCGAAGCGCCGGCAGAGGCCCAACGCAAGAACGGGGCGGAGAAGTCGTGGTACTTTGTCATCTTCGACGTGCTGTGTGCCGAAGGGGACTATGTGTGCCACATGCCCCTCCACGAACGTCTCAACCTGACCAAGCCCATCGCCGACTTGATCGAGTCCGCGCCTTTCGCGCTCATCTTTCAGGACTACTATCCGCTCAACCGCATCCACTCGGTGTTCAACCAACAGCGCCTGCGGAGGCTTCAAAGGGCGTCCGCGCCCAGCATTCCTATCGGCCTCTCCGTAGGCGCTCCCGAAGGCAACGCGAGCAGCGATGCCGACATCAGCGGTGTCGTCAACGAAAGGGAGCTCAGCATTGGCAGCAACGGCAGCGAGGACGATCACGACGATGAAACCAACGCCAGCCTGTTCCCCACCGACGGTCTTCTCTTTGTGCCCGTCTACACTCCCTACAAGTACGAAAAGCCATTTACCTTTATTGTTTTTTTTTTTTTTTTAAACAAAAAGTTGTGGAAGATGTTGTTTGCTTAACGCGTATTTTTATTATTAAATGATATGGGGGAAAAACAAAAACAAAAACAAAAACAAAAACAACAGACTGGGCTATTGCGAAAGGATGATGAAATGGAAGCCGCCTTCGGAGAATACCATAGATTTTACCCTTCGAAGCGTTTGGATCGACGAATCCGAGGCAGCGAAGACCGAAGACGCCACCGGTGGACCAGAAAAGAACGAAGGACACTCTGACAGGTCGACCGGCTCGCCAATGTCGAGACGCCGCGAGACGGTTTCGCCTGTCGACATAAAAAGCAAACCCGTTGGCGACGTGGAAACGGACACGCGTCGGCAGCATCGCTATTGGCAGCTGTTCGTGCTTCGGGACAGCAATAATTACGTGTTCTACGATTGGATCGATCTCGAAGACGAGAACAACGACGCCGACGACGACTGCGACGACAGTGATAGCGAAAAGGGAGCGGACATCGTCCAGCGCTATGGCATCGATGATGGATGCATAATCGAGTGTCATTGGGACCCAGCCAAGAAGATGTCCCGCCAGCCGCCGGCAGCCCTGCTGAACATGTGGGGGCGCGGCTGGAGCAGCGGCAAAGGTGGCTGGCGTTTCCATAGGTAATATAAACGCATACATCTATATATGTAACGCGGTAGCGAGAGATAATAACAATAATAATGTTGCTGCTCTGCAGGGTGCGAAAGGACAAGAGAACGCCGAATGCGGAATGGGTGGTGCGCAACATAGAGGAGAGCATATGGGATAACCTCGAGGAGGAGGACATCACCGTGTTCATCGAACAGAACGCTGCCACAATTCGCCGCCTGATTGAAGAGGGACCGCGCTTCCACCGCAATCGCAAGCGAGGCCACGGCGGAGGCGGGCGGAGCCATCATGGCGGCGGCGGCAGCGGCAGTGGCAGCGGCGGAGGAGGCCGCAGGGATCCCAACGGGAACGGTGGCCGCCGGGAGCGCGGCGTAAATGACCAGCAGCGCCACTCGGGGTCGACCGGGAGGTGGGAAAGGGGACCGAAGGACGGCAGCCGCGCCGACGCCGCCGATTCGAACGGCAAGCGGCCCGCGGCCACTGACCGCGGCAACGCCTGGCGCGACAGGCCGAACTTCTCCGAGGCCGGGGGCAGCGATAGAGACTCGACGAGCAGCTGGCGGGCGGACAGACCACAGCCGTCGGCCGCTGCACGAGAGGAATCGGGCGGCGGCAGACAGCAGCAGTACCACCAGCACGGCTACGACTCCAGGAGCAGGCGGCCCGGAGCCGGCGGTGGTGAGGGCTCAGCTTGGGGCAACGGTGGCTCTGGTGGCTCGAGCGGCAACGGGCGCGGACAGCAAGAGGCCAAGAACAACAGAGTCCCACCACCACATCAGCAGCAGCAGCGGTGGGGCGAGAGGGGTGGCATCAACCCAGCTGGCCGGGGAGGAGAAAGAGAGGGCGGGGGCTCCGCGAGACGGGGGAGAACAACGCCCAGCGACAAGAAGAGTCGGGAGACTGCCGATGGTTGGACGGTCGTAGGCAGGAGAAAGTGAGGCTTCTCTGACCTGAAATAAAGCCGACAACGCGTTTAAGTGCCAAGCATGGTTCTTTTCCTACAACGGCGTAAACTGAGTCTTCGATTTCGGAGAAATAATAATTTGGCCGGTTTTTCTTTCCTTCTTTATTAAACTTGGGCGGTTCAGTGATTGCGACCTGTCCCACAAGTCCATCGCCTATGTACGGGTCAGGTATAAAACCACGGAAAGGGTCCATGTTGAGTTGGGTGTGGGACCTGGCTTGCAAAGATGGATGCGTGCTACTTCGTAGATTACTTCAGTTATCTCTTCCACCTGAAAGGAATAACGTGGTGCGCCAGCAATGGCCGAAGTAGCTTCCTAGAGGAATGTAGCATCTGTCTTTGACGAGGCAAGGAGATCATACATCGATCAACAAAGGTCGGCGTGCTACGGTCGGCATTGACCGTGGTGCGTCACCACCCTGAACGCAGAGAGTAAACTCTGCTGATAACCAACAAATCGCTCAGCCTCGCGGCTGAGATCCCCCTGGAACCCAATACCCCCCGTCCCGCACGGTTCGCCACCAAGCATCCCACACCCACCTTTTTGTTGAACAGTTCTTGTGAAGTGTTGGTCTCTTTCTTCCTGAAGAGGAACACGACCAATCACCTCGTGTTCCTCTATCCGGAATGTGAGGTACCAATCACCCCACCCTGGGTTTTCGTGATCTGCAATCTCATGCAAAGATTGTGGTGTGGGAATGTCATAAGACCAATCCCCCAATTCCACGCAGCACTCCCTCAACACACACCCCGGATAGAGGAACACGTGATGTGTGTCTTTCGTTGCAGCTTAACAAGACAAACAGCGCGGCTGCGCAACAGCAGCGGACCGCTGGTGATGCTGCAGGAAATGCTCCACGATTTCCTGGTCCAAGCGGTACCAGTAGGGAATATTCTGGACGGGCTTCGGGTCCACGTCCACCACCGCCACCCGATAGACGTATCCGCGGCCCCTGTCTCCCTCCTCCGCGGGCATCGTCAGCACATGCTCCCCGGCGTGGCCGGGCTGCTGATCGGTCTGCGCTTGCCGCCGCTCCAGTTCGGCGGCGTCGGCGGGCAGGATGGTGATCATGATCGAGCAGTCCTTGGCCGTCATGGAGATGAGGTAGTCCCGTATGAGGTCGATGATGTCCTCCTCCTGTAACTCTCCGCGTTTCAGCTTCCCTATGAACCGCTCTCTGTCCTCTGCATGGAAGGGTAGTTCGACATTTTTTTTTTTTTTTAAGATCGATTTGTCTTAATAAATAAATAAATAAATAAATAAATAAATAAAATATTCGAGGACTCACCACTATCGCCGTCAAACAACTGAAGCGTAGTTTCGTCCCATTCGTTGGCCAGGGCGTCCAATCCGTGCTCCTTAATTTTTTTATGCAGATAATATATGCCCTCTACAAATTGAACGAACTATATAAGATGTTTTCTTTTCCTTTTTTTTTTTTTTAACATACATACATACAAAAACGATTTCGAATTGATACCAATATGAATAAAAATACAAATAACGGACCTATGTCGAGATAATCCATGGACTGAATATTGCGCAAATTGGGCAACACTCTCTCCTGATGCAGGATTTCCCCCAAAACGTTCACCAGCGAAGATACACGCGACCTATACAATGGATATAATTTCTCTGATTGTTTGCATATTTTAAGACAACTTTGGTTTTTATTGTTTTTTGTTAACAATTAAAAGTATTACTTTATTTGGTGCTTTGATTTCGTGTTAATTGTTTTTTTAAAAAATATATATATAATAATCAAAAAAAAAAGGGTACCCATCGCTATCAGGCGGAAATACGCCCGCGACTTTGGCCTCGAGATGCTCCAAATCAAAGGTCGTTTCGCCTTTCATTTTGCCTCCCTTAAATAGGGATAATCATATAACGTAATGTCACGAATCCAACTAGGAAACAGATCTGAAATTTCAAAGAAAGTTCCTACCAGAGATCCAGTGTACGCCAATTGGCCATCGGCGTAGATTTTGAGATTGTTCTGCGGAACGCGTAGCATGTCTCTCAGCGCTCGTTTGATCCGTTCAAGTTCTCCGCTGAACAAGTCCAGAGGACAGTATTCACTGCATAACAAAAATAAAAATAAAAAAAAATAAAAATAAAAAATAAGGATATATATCAATATTGTCCCAAGATGAAGTATTTAGGTGTATAGATATTTAAAATATTGAAGTACCTAATTTCTTCGATTTCTCCTTTGGTTACTTTGAGCCTTTGGTGCATGCAATAGCGACACACACGGGATTTGATGCTGTGCGGCGCTCTGATAAGCGGAGAATATGGCAAAAATCCCCACTTTGGCTGCAACAATTATGCTTTCTATGTCAATCTGATAGACATAATACTAACATGGTTTGTAGTATATAGCTGGGTATTAATTGTGATGATATAACTATATGAAGATACCTTGATTTCTATGCATATGGGGGCGACGTCGGAGGAATGCTGGAGGAGCGATAAATCCGGCATCAGGAATGCATATTTGCTGTCGACATCAATTTCGGTATCCTTTCGTCGCAATTCTGGTCGACTGAACTCAACGCTGGCGGCCAGCTCACTTAAAAAATCAGTCGTCATCATTATCGGAACCTGCGCAACAGAAATAAAATAAACAAATAAACAACAAAAATAAATGCAATAAATTAATAAATAAATAAATATTCGAATATTTACGCCAGGGTGAACGTAGGCGGAGCCGATGAGCGGTCGCATAACATTCTGGACGAACGCGTATTCCTTGAGTTCGTGATTCTCCACATGAACGGGCGTGCCTTTGGGAAAGATTGGAGGGGGGATGAGGCGTTGAGCGCTGAGTGAGTCGTGAGGACGAGAAGGGAACGTGCAAAACGCCAGCAATTCATGGAATCGAGGAGGACGTCTTACCTTGGAACCAGAGCAGGCCGTCCGAGGGGATGTGCAGGGCGTGCGAGGCCTGGCCCTTGCCGGCGCCTTCGAGGCTCTTGAATCGCTTCTCCACACGAAGCACTTGTCCTTTCTGTGGCGGTGAGCGTGGAGACACTCTCCTGTATGAGCCGATCCA
>CDFF01069952.1:19464-45145 GCA_000826265.1 Acanthamoeba culbertsoni
CTCTCTCTCTCTCTCTCTCTCTCTCTCTCTCTCTCTGCCTGCTGTTCTCCGTGTCTCAAGTGAGGCACATCTCTTTCGGCTATGCAGCGATCGAGCAAGGTGTCAGGCACCCTGCTGGACGAATTCCTGGTGGGCGGAGGATACACCTTCCTCAACAAGTTCCTGTTGTACCTCGAAGGCCTGCGCGAGCCTTCTCAAGCGGTATTCATAACCATTCATTGATTCATTCCATTCACTCCATTCCATTCCATTCATTCACACACACACACACACACACACACTCTCTCTCTCTCTCTCCTCTGACAAGTTGTGCCGTGACAGTAGCTAACTTTTCCCTTCATTTTCCCTTTATTCTTGGCGCAGCTCCGACTTCTTGACCTTGTTTCGGGTCTGGTGTACGTTGGATACCAACCTCTCGCACTCCCCGAGACGCCGCCGCCTCATAATGAGGACACTATGCCCTCGCCCACCACCGACGCGTCTGGAGGTTTTTGCGTCCTACTTCTATATATATACAACTTTTCGAAGGGTTAGGTGAGAAAAATAACTCACATATTATTATTCGCATCATTCTTTCCATTTTTTGTTAGTCGCTTGCATTCGAAACATGGACGCTCTGCTGGCGCTACAGAACTACTTCATTGCGAGCAAGAACGACCCGCTGCGGGAGAAAGTCTTCCAGATTGTGGCCAGCGTGTTCTCCAGGAGCAGGCTCAACGTATGGCTTATCTATGCCGTGGACCGCATCTTCCTCTTGCGGTTCGTCGACGAGCTGGTCTCCATGAATCAACACCTTCAGGAGCTCTTCATGGGCATGATCGTCTACATCGCAGTGGAGAACCACTTCGTGCCCTTCAAGGAACTTCAGGGGTAATTCTCCCACAACCCTGTGTCTGTACCATTGTTTTCCCCCCCCCTCCCACTCCTTAGAATTTTGTGTGATTTTCGATTGGATGGACTGAGAGCATTGATCAATCATTCGGCCGATCGGCCCGTAGGTTGTTCGCTTTATTCGAAGCCCACGTCTCGGCAGAGTTGATGCGCCTCATCTTGAACACGGCCAATCGCCTGCTTTCTCACGACGCCGATCGATACAAACGTGTCTTCCGAGGTAAACACCCATCGTCACACCGAGATCGTTAAGTGTGAAGAAAAAGAAGAAGGAAGAAGGAAGAAGGAAGAAGGAAGAAGGAAGAAGGAAGAAGAAGAAGAAGAAAGCTTAGTTTGGTTTAGTTCACTCACCCGGAAGGATACTTCATTCTTCGGTCGCAGACGCGAGTTTGTTCGATCACGTGTTTCAACTGCTCAAGCGGCACAGTGACTACCCGAGCGCGCTCGTGGCAGCTGTGCTGGCATGCGTCAAGTCGCTGCTGCGGGACAGTCCAGACAATGTTGCTCTCTTCCGCCAACTGTACGTCTGTGGTCTCGCACTCACACGTGGAGCGGTCTTTGCATGTTCATTTCCATTTCCATTTTCTTTTGATGCGAAAACCGGTTTGCTTTGGCGATATAGGAACGGAAAGGAGATTGTCTCCTCTTTCATACAGGAGGACGACGCCGACCTGCGCTCGTGCGCTCTCCGGCTCGTCGAAATTCTCATTCTGGACGATCAGCAGCAGACTTTCGGGTACCAGTGTCGCGTCCTTCAAGCACAGATATATCTCTATATCTCTATAATACTTCATTGACGGAGAGAATGGTGTGGAATGCAGGGAATTTGCTACGCTGATTGGGCTGCTGAATGAGGTGCACAAGCTGGACCACGGGGAGGGGATGGGCAAGGACATCCTGCGCAGCGTCTCGGCCATTCTGGCGGCCCAGCCCGTCTTCAAGGACACCTTCCGTAGCGTGGGCGGCTTTGCCACCCTGGCCTCCGTTCTGGCCGACATGGACGGTGGTACCACACCACACCACTCCCCATCCTAGTTCTGGCATCGTCGTCTTCTTGCCACACTCACGCTATGGTACTATGCCATATAACCCGATTTCTACCTTTAGACTTTGCCGAGCGTGACGGCGCGCAAGAAGACGCCAAGCGGCGACTGGCCATGCTGGACCGGCTCTTCCGCACTTACGCTGTCGCTCTAGACGGCCACAAGGAAAACAAGCGGCATTTCCGCGAAAATCAGGGCTATGCGCGCATCATGACGGGGGTGCGGAGGTTGCGCATGCTGGACACGCCCGATGCCGCGCTCGTGGTCTTCCGCGCTCTGCTTCATATGACCGCCGACTCCTCGCAAAAGGTTTTCTTTTTCTTTTTCTTTTTCTTTTTCTTTTTCTTTCTTGAAATAGAATCCGGTACACTGAAACAAATCTGCCACGGCCAAAATAGACAAAGGACAATTCCCTGCCCAATCGGCTGGAACGTCTTAGCAATCCTGAGGTGGCGCTCGTAATTCTCGAGCTGCTCGGCGACACACTGCCGGAAGTGCAGGACCGGGTCTTTGGGACGCTGCTTCGCACGCTCCGGTTGTCGGCCCGCGCTCAGCACGCCCTCTTCACCGCCGGTCCGCCTTCTTCTCCCACACCCCGTGTGAGGGAATGTTTGTTTCTTGTCGCCGCACGATCTCGCTCACCCACCCCGGCCGTGTGCATGTGCGTGCATGCAGGAGCGGTGAGCTTCGTGCTGTCCAAGTACGCCACGGCCATCGCGGACCCCAGCGACAAGTCGCACGCCAACGTGCTCCAATTTTTGTCGACTATGGCCGCATACAAGTTCACCATGGCCGAATGGCAGCAGTTCGTTGCCGTATTCACCCGGGAGAAGCAGAACGGGAGTCTCCTCAAGAGCCTCCTTCGCATGGCTCGTGCAGGCGATGCGCCCGCCTTCGTCGAGTTCGATCGCACGCGACGCCGGTAACCCTGCCTTCTCTCCTGCGGTTTCGTGGGGTCTCATGCGTTGTATATCTCCATCTCCAAGGGGTTACGAGTGCGTGCGGGTGCCTTCGGTGATGGACGGGAAGAAGTGGCCGCCCGCTTGCACGCTTATGCTGTGGGCCTGCATCAAGAGTTTCCGCACCGATCAGGAGGCCAGCGCATCGGCCTCCGAGAACAACGCGGAGGCGGACTCCCCTTCTCCACCATCGGCCTCCTCCAACCCGTTCGACGACGATGACGATGACGATGACGCCCACCGCAGCGGTGCGCATGCAGAGGCGGCGCCTTCTTCCGACTTGGGGCGGCGCACGCACTCGCGCAGCTCGTCTGCGTCCGGGTCCAATCCCTTTGGGTCGCCGACCCTGGAAAGCTATGCGACCTCGGGCGCCGCGGCCTACAGCGCCGGCTCTGTCGCCGCCGTGAGTGCGTCGCCACTGTCAAATCCCTTCGATGCGTCGTCTCCGCCGTCTCCGCCTTCCATTCTCCTCGCGCCGACGACAAGCGACAACCCTTTCGACTCACCGCCCCTTGCCGCTTCTGCCGCGCAGCGACCGCGGAACGGCGTCCATCTGTTCAACCTCAAGAGCGACGACGGAGACGACACGCCGTCGCTGAATATTTCTGGTATGTTCTGGTAACTGCCACATGCCGTGCATTCCATTCATACTTCGGTACCTTGGCAGGCTGGGTCTGTCCGGACAAGCTGGTGCTTCAGCTGGGCAACAACCCCTTCCTGTATGAGGTGAACTACACCTTCGAGGAGGACGTGTGGTACCACATCGGCGTCGCGCTTGCCAAGCAGGTGTGGGCCACCACGGTCAAGATATACATCAACGGCGTCCTCGTCCAGTCCCTGCAGGTGGCCAACCCGCAGCCCATTCACGGCAACATCTCCCTCACCTTCGGTATGGAAGACCTTCTTTTCTTTTCCTGTTCTCTTCTCCCGCCTCCCAATATGTCCTCACTTGGCATGATAGTAACGTCGACATTCTCCACAGGTACGCTGCGCGAGGAGGCCCAGTCGTGCGACGAGATATGGCGCATGTCGTCGTTCCATATCATGGACGGCGAGGTGCCTCCGGTCATGCTCTTCATCATCTCGCTGCTGGGGCCCGCCTACAACGGCAACTTCCAGACGCCGCTGTCGCAGTACCAGACGCACGGTGTTATCACCGCTCGCAACGTGACGCTGGCCCGTATATGCCCTGCCATCCCTCGCGGCTGTGTGTGTGTGCGCGCGCGTGCGTGCGTGCGTGTGGTAGACTCAGGAACTCACACACATATGAACGCCACCAGAATGTGTTGAAAAGGGAGGCTCGTCGATACTGGACTTCGCGAACACGATGCAGTGGTTCCCAGTGCAGAAGCGGGCCATGATCTTCACTCTCACCGCTACCGACCTCGTCCACATGGGTAAAAACCGGGCCGTCTCTTCTCTACACGTGATCTATCGCCGTGCATTCGACTCACCGTGGGGCGGGGGACGGGGACGGGGGGCGGGGGCGTAATTCTAGTCGGGCGAGCCCACGTCAACCTGCTGGTGGAGGGGGCGCGCGTGCATCAGCCGCTCACCCTGGTCCAGGCCGTGCAAGCGCTGGGCGGCGTGGGCACGCTGCTGATCATCGTGTATCACACCAAGGATGCGCGGGAGCTGAAGACCGCGCTCAAGCTCGTCCGCGAGCTCACGTCCAACAACCACATACTCTCCCGCGCGATGGACGGTACCACTGATCTTGCTAATGGACGGCCTGTCGGGTCAAGTCCTAGAGCAGTTTTTTAACCAACTTTTTCCTTTTCCTTTTCCTTTTCTTTTTCTTTCCTTTTTTTCTGTAGAGGACATACCGACGGGCGAAGACGCTGACGGCCCGCGGTTTAACGGTTATCAGCTGCTGGCCCATCTGCTTCACACGAAGCGCGAGTTCATCAACACGGAGGTCATGGAGGTGGTGTTCGAATGGATCGGCATGGGCCAGGGCCGGAAACAGGGCGCGCAGACCGCCGCCACCGTTGCAGAGGGAAGGACGGACGCGCACCGGCCCCATCTCTCGGGAGTGCTCGGGAACCCGCTTGTCTTCCGACACATCCTGCTCGAGCTCCACCTGTGGAACAAGTCCGTGGGGATGCTGCAGATGGTCTTCCAGCGCATATTCGATCTGGTGTCGGCAGAAAACACACATCATAAGTATAATCTGTATAGGTAAAGGACTGTCACTTTTCCTCCCCTCCTCTCTCTCTCTCTCTCTCTCTCCCTCTCCCCTCATTTTGCGCTCGGACACGCAAGTCGATTGATTCTGCTTATATACATCGACATATTATCTCATCATCATCAGACTGCGAGAACTGAACATCTTGTCGATACTGTTCGGAATAATGGGCGATCTGAGCACGCCGGCCGTCATTCTCCCGCAGGCGGTCGAGCTCGTCATGCAGCTGATCGCGCTGGACGTCCGTACGGGCGACCTGCAGCTGCTCTGCGACGTACTGCTGCAGACCATCATCAGCGTGGACGCGCGACGCGCGATGGCCAACTACACCGCCACGCTCGCGCGGGCCAAGCAGCAGTCGGCTTCCCAGCCCAGCTCGCCGCGCGGCTCGGCCACGAGCAGCAGGAGCAGCAGCCGCAGCAACAGCCCTCGTTCGTCCTCCAACTCGCTCTCCCTCCCCACCGCCCTGTCCACATCAGGTAAACCCCCCCTTGCGAGCCCCGAGAAATTTTCGGGAAATTGCCTGCTAAAGGAGTTTCCTGCTCGGGATGGGAAGGGTCGAGCGCGGCGGCGTCGGCAAGCCGAGGGCTGCTGATCAGGAACCACCTGCTCCAGATGCTGATCGACCTGATCGCCCAGAACTGGGCGGACTCGAAGATCCGCGCGTTCACGGACGTCCTCACGGTGGAGTGGCTGATGCACTTCATGAACGGGTACATGCACAGCTCGTCCATGGTGCTGGCCGTCAAGCTCGTCTGCATCCTCTACCAGGCCTCCCTCGAGTTCCAGGGCGCCTTCCGCTCCCAAAACGGGTACGGTGGAACCTTGTTTCTTTCATTTTTCTTTCATTTTTCTTAATTCTCCAATTTGCAGATTCCGAGTGATGCAGCAGGTGGTGGTGCATTACTCCACGTCGGCGGACATCTACTACGCCGCCTTCGCCCTGCTTGTGGGCTGTCCCATCTCGCGCCTGCGCACCTCGCCCAAGTTTGAACTGGATGCCCTCATCAACATCCTCCAGGTTCAAACCCGGCTTCCTCCCCACATCGCCCACCCTCCTCGGCCGCGTCTCCTCCTCACCGGTGACATGGTTTGCTCCATGTGCGTGGTTAGGCTTCCAAGCAGATGATGGTGTGCGAGGAGGCCATGGCCATCGCGCTGGCCATGCTCAAGTCCAACATCGAGCTCTCGGGCGGCGCGGGCGAGGACAGGAAGGACGGCGAGGAGGACGTGCTCATGCGCTGGGCCGAGCTCGAGCAGACCCTCCGCGTCAACAGGGTGGAACCCTCTGAAGAATTCCACGCAGTCATGCTCCAATTTGTCCTCTATCTCTTTGACAGCTGCGTCAATTTCCAGGTATTTAATTTATTTCCCCTTGCTCTCTTATTCCCCCTAATTTATTTCCGCCACGATACCGTGCAGCAATTGTGCGCGACACCGCAGTTTTTGTACAGGCTGGTGGACCTCATGTTCCCCCAGGGCGTTCTTGCGGCCACGATCGATGACAAGCTTCTTCTCACTCATGTACGTGACTTGGCCATTTACACTGCTTCTGTCTCGTGCTCTCCCTCCCCCCCCAAGCAACCGTCGCTCCCTGCTCATGATCATGCTGGGCAGATGTCGGCCTATATGGAGCCCATCTTCACGCTCATCTCGCGCACCATGCACACGGCCCTTCGTGCGATTGCCGACGGACACACGGTCCTCGCCCACATATGCGAGGTGCCTCATTCCTGTCATTCTTGAGATGTGCCCTGTGTCTTCTCCCGTGGGCAATCTCGATTGACAGGATACTAACCACCGCCCATCGTGTGTGCTGTGCCAGGCCGCTCCGGGCACGCGGGACGAGCGCGAATTGTTGGCCTATCAGAACCAGGCACTGTGGAACATCCTCGAGTACCTGGCCAAGTCGGTCACGCAGGACCATCTGCAGGAGAACACGCAGCTGGTGACCAATATGGCCCACTTCTGCTCGGCGCTCGTGGACCAGGTGCAAATCCAGTCCTTCCCCGCGGGCAAGTACCGCGCCTTCAAGTTCGTCATGAAGTACCTCCGGCAGATCACCACGATGCAGCCTCCCGGTACATCATCATCTTCTCACCCCCCCCCTCCCCATCAGCACTCTTCCCAGTCTGCTTTCCTTGCCATATTCGCCCCCCCAAAAAAAACACACTTACTGAATAACGTTGCTTTGTGTACTCTAGTCAACAAGGGCGTGCTGCGTGCGGCGCATCAGGCGGCCAATCGGATTACTATTTACCTCCTCAGGGAAAGTAAGGGAGACGCCGACGCCCTTCTCCGCATCTTGAAGAAGATCGTGAACTATCAGGCCGTCATCATCTCGGGTAACAAAAAAAAAAAAAAAACGATCCTTTCCTCCGAAGTCGTACTGACTTTTGACCCTTCCCTTCTCTCGATGGTATCTTTCGTCGCTCAAACGTCACACGCACGCCACAGAGACCAACAACGAGAGGGAGTTCTTCAGCTACCTGTGTCTGGCGCTGTTGCCGCATGTGCTGCACGACAATCAGCAGATCGCGCTCCTGTGCGCGCAGATATTCAAGCTGCTGCTGCTCGCCAAGGAGCAGTTCATGCGCGACGTGCTCATCAGTCGCGTCCAGGGCGAGGTCATCGACCTCCGCACCAACGGCTTCGAAATCCTCCTCACCGTATATTAATCTCCCCCTCCTGATCCTTCTCCTGCTCCTCCTTCTCCTTCTTCTCCTTCTCCTCCTTCTATCTTTGAGACAACGATCGATTATTCCCTTCAGGTGCAGTGTACTTGTGGTTGTA
Organism: Acanthamoeba culbertsoni; assembly: GCA_000826265.1. NCBI lineage: Eukaryota > Discosea > Longamoebia > Acanthamoebidae > Acanthamoeba > Acanthamoeba culbertsoni. Next base: position 27,339 of record CDFF01069952.1, read on the forward strand.
GTTTCTTTTCAAAACCGACGTCCATGTGTTGTGGTTTGGAATCAGGATGTACACAGGTTCATTTTCTGGGTGGCCAGCGCGCACCCCACGGTCACGCGCGTCTTCAAGATGTCCCTCTCCAAAAGCGCCAAAGCCTTCAGCCAGTCCGAGGCGCAGCACATCGACAGCCTCGCCAAGTAAGCCCCGATATCTTCCTTCCCCTCTTCCCCCCCCCCTCTCGCGCATCCCCGGGGCCACTCAATCTGCTCTGTTGTCCCCTCTCGGAACCGCGCACACTGTGTGTTCGTCCATTGGATGTGAAGACAATGGAAGAAGCGGCGAAAATCCGCGCTGAACCAGTACGAGAAGGCGGTGCAGGCGGAGATCATCCACCTGTCCAAGGTGGACCTGTCGCGCCGCAACGCCGCCGAACGCTTAATGGCACGTGATCTCTCGTGTGTGAAGAACAATCCATCCTGTCCTCCCCTCCCCCCCCCCAAAAAATACCAACCATGGCTCACTTGAGAGAGGGTTTCCCCCTCGCCCTCCCCCCCCCAAATCATGGTGGAGCAGGCGAAGAGCAGCAGCAGCGTGCATCTGAGCGCATGGCAGCAGGAGCGGTACCAGGACGTGCTGGCCCATCACTGGAACCAGCTGTACAAGCTGCGCTACCTCTACGGCGAGACCTCGCTGTGGCTGCCCCTCTCCTCCTCGACGCTGGACAAGTGGCGCCTGGACGAGACGGAAGGGTACAACCTGCTGTTATCGCACCCATCGTCTATCTCTCTCTCTCTCTCTCTCTCTCTCTCTCTCTCTCTATCTATCTTGATCGCCGATGAACAGACACCAGATGACAGAATGCTGATGTCAGCACACATTCTTCCGTGGAAAATTTGTGGTCACACACACACTCACTCACTCACACACACACACACACACAGGCCGAGTCGCATGCGGAGAAAGATGCAACACAACGACGAATTCTACCAGACGTATCCGCACCTGGATCCGGGAAATAACCTGCTGCCTACGAGCAAGGACACTCGGGAATTCGTGGAAAACCTGGCATCGCTGCCCAATTACGAGCAGACCACCACGGCCATGAGCTTCGCTGCCCTTCCGCCAACGCCCGTCCTCGAAGTGGACCAAAGCCGGAGCAAGGCCGCCTCGATCTCCGTCTCCGGCAGCCACGTCGAGACCATGATGGACACGGGCAAGGAGGGCGAGCCGGACGAAGCGGACCATGAGGATCAGGGCAAGGAGATCCTGAACGGAGGGGACTCAAGCGGAGAGGAGGAGGGAGATGACGACGACGAGTCCGGCACGCCCAACCTGACCACCAGCCCCCCCAGGCCACTACCCGGTAATCGGCCGTCGACGTTGCGGATATTGGATTGGACACCAGGTGTGATCTGATCTTATATATAATCTTGGGGGTGCAGTGCGAGGAGGGAGAAAGCATGCAATAATGGAGTCCGACGATGACGACGCCGAGGAGATTGTGGACCCGGTTCAGGCCAGCATGGACGAGGTCGACGTGGAGTTCCAGCCCATCCGGGTTCCGGAGGTATGTAACTTGTTCACACACACACACACACACACACACAGCGATGATGCAGGCATTCAGGCTGACGGTCTTGTGCGCAGGGGGGAGAGGATCGGAGCATTGATGGCGTTATCGCGCGTCTGCTGGCGCCGGGTGACACCTTCTCGCTTGGCCCCAACGAGCTCTACCTGTGCGCCCGCGTCAGCGTGGTCGGCCTCTCAAGTAAGTTCTACTATCCTTTCTATTTCCCTCTTTTCCTCTTCTCTCCCTTCGAATAACCACTACTGGCGCCGCGTTCGCTGTATGTGTGTGCGTGCGTGCGTGTGTGTGCAGAGGGCCTCTTCTTGATCGCCAGCAAGAATTGCTACATGATCGAGAACTGCACCATCGGCGTGAACAGACACGTCTACATGCTTCCCGACAAGCGACCCAGGAGGGAGCGCCTCCTCAAGCCGTTCGTGCCCGTCATGCATCGATGGTGCGCGCCTCGCCCTCTGGTGTCATACCCATCGGAGACGTCAACAATCAACAATCAACAATCAACAATCAACAGGTCGTACGAGGAGACGAAGGAGGTGATCGGGCGCAAGTTCCTGCTACAGCCGCTGGCGATGGAGTTCTTCTCGTCCAGCGGGGCGACCCAGTTCCTCATCTTCTCCCAGCACGAGCGCGACGCCGTCCTGCGGCGGCTCATCACCATCATCAACGCGCTCAAGCCGGCCAAGGAGGGCAAGAAGGTGCCCACGCCCGTCGGCCTCGACCTCCCGGCCGAGGACCTCGGCATCCGCAGCAGGAGGTCCTCCTTCGATGGTAACTTACCACCCGTCGAACCCGTCGTCCACCATCACCCATGCCCATCCACTCATATTGTCCTGCTGACCGCGACACCCGCCCCATATCCCCCCCCNCCTCTCCCTCCTTCTCTTCCTCCTCCCCTCTCGTGCAGCGATCGACAACCAGACGTGGGGTTCGATGGCCAAGGCCGCGGCGGGCCGCCTGAAGAACTATGCGAGCGGCGTGGACCCGCTGAACGAGGCCAACGTACTCAGCCTGTGGAAGAAGACCGCCATGCAGCGATGGGTCGACGGCGAGATCTCCAACTTCCAGTATCTCATGGTTAGCTACCGTACCATCTCTCTCTGCTCTCTNNNCTCTCTCTGCTCTCTCTGCTCTCTCTGCTCTCTCTGCTCTCTCTGCTCTCTCTGCTCTCTCTCTTATCACTCTCTTACCCTCCCTTTCTCCTCCATAATCATCACTCATGACCCATAATATGTGGGGAAAATACTGTGCAGCACTTGAACACGCTGGCGGGTCGCTCGTTCAACGATCTGTCGCAGTACCCGGTGTTGCCGTGGATTCTCGCCGACTATTCGTCGGACGAACTGGACCTGTCCAGCCCGCACACCTACCGCGACCTCTCGCGGCCCATGGGCGCCCTCGCGCCCGCGCGCGCCGGCAAGTTCCAGGAGCGCTACGACGAGTGGGACGAGCAGGACAACGAGGGGGTGCCCAAGTGGCACTACGGGTCCCACTATTCGTCGGCCGGCATCGTTGCGCTGTTCCTCATCCGCCTGGAGCCCTTCACGCAGCACTACGTGCGCCTCCAGAGCGGCCGCTTCGACGTGCCCGACCGCATCTTCTGCAACATCCAGGCCTCCTGGTGCGTCTCTCTCGTGCCCCTCCTCCCCCCCTAAGGAATGCATGTCGACAGAAAATAGTGGAGGAATGTGGCTGATAGGGCGTCGTGATTGGTCAGGGACTCGGCCTCGGGTTCGTCGGGCGACCTCAACCTGTCCGATGTGCGCGAGCTCATTCCCGAGTTCTTGTACGCTTGCTTCGATCCGTTCAATAATGTTCATTTGGCAGTAACTTACTGTTCCCCCTTCCCTTTAGTTACATGCCAGAGTTTCTATGCAACAACAATCGCTTCAACTTCGGGCATAAGATCACTGGCGAGGAGATCGACGCCGTGGGGCTTCCGCCATGGGCCAAGGGCGACCCCCAGCGCTTCATTTCCCTTCACCGCCAGGTTCCCCTCACAGCTGCACATTATTGCTCGCATGGATCTTTGGCTTAACCTTTCCCTTATTTTCCCATATTTCTCTCTCATGATAGGCATTGGAATCCGAATATGTTTCAGCTCACTTGCACGAGTGGTACACATTTTTCTCGTCTCTTTTTTCTCTTTTACTCTTTTATCTGACCTCGTGTCGACAAAAATCCCAGGATCGATTTGATATTCGGCTACAAGCAGCAGGGGCGCTTCGCGAAGGAGTGTCTGAACGTCTTCTACTATCTGACCTACGAGGGCACCGTCGACGTCCGCAGCATAGAGGACGTGGACCGCCGCAAGGTGATGCTCTCGCAGATCAACAACTACGGCCAGACGCCCGCGCAGCTCTTCAAAAAGCCCCACCCGCGACGCCGCGTGATCGCCCCCTCCCCCTCCCCCCTTCAGCCACACACCTGGGAACCCTTCATTTTCGCCGGTAAACACTCTTGATTCGTTTTGTTTCGTTTCGTTTCGTTTCGTTTCGTTTCGTTTAGGCGCACAACTAAACTTGAAGTTTTTATTTTTTGCCCCTCCCTTTGAAGAGTCGAACGGGCCGGTAGGTGCGCTGGCGCTGGTGGATGGAAAGGTGAGCATATTGCCGCCCTACAAGGCCTTCCTCTCGCGCGATCCTGCAAAGTGCATCGCTTGGACGCGGTCCACGGCCACCGTCCGCCTGGTCTCCTCCATCTCCTACTTCAAGGTGCAGTCCAATAGATTCGATAGAGTAGAGATTAGATAGATAGATAGATAGATAGATAGATAGATAGATAGATAGATAGATAGATAGATAGACATTCTCGAATGCATCCATCATCACCCGCATACATATACAAAGAAAGAAGCGTAGTGTGTTACTACTATAGAAACGAACGGTTGCACTGCTCTGCTGACTGCCTGGTGATGTGCCATGTAACCGTGTGTGGCGCAGACCTTCATGGCGTGGGAGGATATCGTGGGGTGGGGCGAGCTGCTGGATCTGACCCTCACCGAGGACGAGCGGTTCATGATCACGGCTGGATCCAATACCGTACCGCTTCTCTCTTTCCCCACCGCTTCTCTCTTTCCCCACCGGTGGTCACTACTATGATTGGGCCAAAAATCACGATTGACGACGGTTCTCTGTCGTATTAATTTACCAACAGGTGGTTTCTGTGTTCCGATTGGAGCGGATCAAGCGCGAGCGGCTGCGCAGGTCGCGAACCTCGAGCAAGGAGTCAGTACACGTCAGCACGCCTGATCGCAACACCAAAGGTTAGGAATCGCAGTCCCCCTCCCTTCGAGTGTGGCCACATGTCGTGTTTAACGATCAAGGTTGGTGTCGCTCTCCTCCCCCCTCCCCTCCCCTCCCCTCCCCTCCCTCTCTACCCTCAATGCAGACCCGAACGACACGATATGGGAGATCAAGCATGTGGGAGACCTGTTTGGCCACCGCGAGGCCGTGACGCACGTCGCAGCCTCCCGGCTTCATTCCATCATCGTCTCTGCTTCCGCGGTACGGCATTGAGCACTACACACGCGCACATGCACACACGCACGTCTGCAGTCATAGCATGACCTCTAAAGAATGTTGACTCCCTGCCCCTCCTACAGGACAAGCGGGTGATGGTGTGGGACCTGCTGCGACTGCGGCACGTCCGCACGCTGCCCGAGCGATCCAGACCGATCACCGCCCTCAAGATCCACACCCTCACGGTACGTCCCGTAGGAAGGAGACACAGGCACCGAGTCGGGAAGTGTCTGAGCTTGACCCCACCTCTCCGTACCATGGTGCAGGGCAACATCGTCGTGTGCACGGACAGGGAGATCACGGTGTGGACGGTGAACGGAGAGCCGCTGGCGTCGAATGGCTCGCTCCTCCCCACGGAGCCCATCACGGCGGTGGAGTGCGGACACGGCCAGGAGTGGCAGCCGCACAACATGGTCTACGTGACCGGCCACGCCGACGGCTCGGTCGAGTTCTGGGGCGTCGTGGAGGACCAGCTCTGCCGCCTCCAACGCTTCGGCGCGCCCACCGCGCAGTCGCCCGTCACGGCCCTCTATATGCGACCGTGCGTAGCCCCCCATGACGCGAAGCTTTGAGACGAAGACACGGGAGGCTGATCGGTCTTTCGGTCGCGCAGGGACGACCGAGCGCTGTACAGCGGCAACGCGACGGGGCAGGTCATTCTGTGGTCTTCCGAAGAGGAGCTGGAGGCCGAGCGTAGTCAACGAAACAAAGAGATAAGCACTTCGCTTTCCAGGTATGCCATGCGCACTGATGCGATAGAGGAAGCTGGGCAGCTAACCCCACACACACAACAGACCTCCGTCGATTGGCGATGGCCAATCAGGCGAGATGGGCGCAATAGCGGAGCTGGGCGAGAGGCGCCGCGGGGCGACGATAAGCGCCCTTGACATCTCTCCGCTGCGCAATCTCGCGCGCACCACTTACCTGCCGAGCTTGCCCAGCTTCGGCTCCGGGTGGCGAGGCAGTTGAGCAACATGCGTTTTGATATTTAACGTGCGTTGCAACCTATGTTACCGTTGCTGTTGGGTGGTTCTCACAACTAAAAAAAACTTGACGAATGTGAGAAACGGGAAGCGAGCTTTGGTGGCGTAGCAACCTATTGGCAGAATTCACAGCAGTACAGCAACACCCATTGCTGGGTGGCAGTACTACTCGTGCCTCCCAAGAAGAAGAGCGAAAGCGGCAACTGACGTTTTTGAGAGGGAGGGGGAAATGCTTCGGAAGAAAGTGAGGTCCTCTCGAAAGTTAGGCGAGGAAGCAGCGGACGAGAAGTCCAAGAAGAAAGTGAAGAAGACTAGGTCCTCAGTCAATTTGGGGAGAACCAAACTCAACTTTGAAGATGCAGACGGAGAGACAGACAAGAAGCAGTCTGTCTCGCCCCTCATGAGCGGCGAGTCCAACAACTTGGTTTCATCCAAAAAATCAAGCAAGCGCCAGAAGATAAAGGTGCAATTCGAGATTGTCTTTGTCAACCTTCGCAACCTGCCCCCGAGGATGCACGAAGAGGGCAGCAGCGTGGTGGTGCGATGGAAGAGTGGCACCAAGTTGAAGAGTGGCGACGCCACAGGTGGGGTGCGAAGCAAGGCCGAAACGCAGGTCGTGGAAGTGAAGCCCGGCGGGCGTGCCGGATGGGAGGGCTCGACGAGCGAGGGCGAGAAGTTCCTCTTCCAGGAGAAACTCAAGTATGACGAGAGCGCCAGGACATTCGAGCCCAAGAGTATCGAACTCGTTCTGAAAGAGATAAAGGGCAAGAAAAAGAAGCACTTGCACAAGTTGAAGCTGGACGTGAGCGAATTCGCGCATAACGGCCGCACGACAAAGACGGATGTCTGCTTCGGCAAGGCCTCCAGCAAGACCAAGGGTGAAGACGGCCCAATTCTCTCCGTACACTCACTTTCCTCACTATATAAAACATAAAACATAAAACATAAAACATAACTTTATCGTTTGGGAGCAAGATTGGCTCATATGAGACCGCTGCCCAATCCCACTATCAGTTGGTCTTCCGAGCGCGATGGATGAAGATTGACAACAAAGTCCTGGTCAAAAAGTACGGCTGAGGGAAGGGTGCAGTGGGATTCTTTTTCAGTTATGCAGATAAATAATTGAAAAAGAAACAGAAACAGTAATGGATAGATTCACTTTTTTTTTTTGCAGGTACGCGACGGGAGAAAATGGAAAGCAAGATGAAGAAGAATACGATTTACTTACGGTGTGTATCCCATAAATCGGGATAACTTATATCAATATCTTGTCCCGTATCCTTTTGCCTGTCTAGGAAAGATCTCAAATAGGTAACAAATCTCTGATGGAAAGTTTTACACAATTATAAATAGGTTGACGAAACCGATATGTCGGAAAGCGAAGCTGAGAGCGACTCCGACTTTTCTGAGAGCGAGTTGGTATATATTTCGATCTAGTATTGCTCTTACTATATTTTATTTATTATTTTATTATTTATTATTATTTTTTTTGTTAAATATATGATTGTCGCAGGAATCAGAATCTGAATCGGAAAGTGAGATCGAGTCAACCAGCGAAGAGAAGAGCAAAAAGAAGAAGAGGAAAGGAGGTTCGGCGAAGCTCGAAAAGCGGTGTCGACAGCTAGAAACCATCCTATGGGAGACCAAGCGAGAGCTGGCCGAGAAGAAGGTCGAAGTCCTTCAGCTCCAGCAGCGGCTCAAGGAGAAGGAGGAGTCCCTTGGCAGGTTGTCTCAATCTCACACAACGTCGACGTCTACGTCAACATTGCGCGGATCGGACAGCAGCAAGGGGGGAGGGGCGGATCTTAAGAAGGCGGTCGATGAGCGTGACGCGAAAATCGCCCGATTGGAGGACAGCTTAAGAGGCAAGGAAGAGGAGATAAGAGCGGTCAAGAACATCTTTCAGGCCGAGATCGAAGAGCTCAAGAAAACGAGTACGAGACGAAACGGGAAAGCGATAGAGGGGGAAGATGAGGAGGATGATGAGGATGACGGCGAAGAGGAGGAAGAGTGGCAGTTGAAGGTAGACCGCGTCGTCGCCCTGTATGACTTCAAGTCGCGCAACGATCAGGAAATCACCCTCAGGTACGGTCCATATTTCTTTTCTTTCCCTTTTCCCTTTTTCTTCTCTATTATTATTGTACATACAAACCAACAAAATCATGAAAAATCCCAGCAAGGACGAGGAGTTCTATTTGACAGATAGGGACCCGTTCGGGGTAGGCACCTTTGCAAGCGAATGGTGGCGAGTCATTCGACGGACAAAAGACGGCAAGTCCGACCCTTCCGATCCCGGCAAGGCGCGTCAGGTATTAATTTTCATTATTACAGACATATGGGTAATACATTTATCTGATTACCCATAATTTCCCTAAATGAATGGAAAATATGTTGTGTTGCAATGTAGGAAGGTCTGGCTCCAATAACGTACTTCCGCATAAGCCGCCCGGCCCAAAGAGAGCTAAGCTTCAAGGTGTCGACAAAAAAGGCTGCATCAATAGCCGAGCTTCAGCGACATTGTGGATTCCTCGGCGGTAACGCATCAACCAAGGAAAATAAGAAGAAAATGAAGGAAAAGAAAGCGCGGGCAAGTAGATGTGAGAACGAAAGCGAAGACGACGAGAATCGTAAGCGTTACCTACAGCAGCAAGAAGAGGAGTCGAACAAGCTTAAAAGCCTACAGAAGGATCGGCCCATGCAGCAGGGGAAGCGGCTGCCCTCACGCTTCCTGTCGCTGAGGAAGAAGGCAAAGGACCGTGCTGGGCTCGACACGGCAAGCATAGAAACAATTGTCGACAATGGGGACAACGGCAAGACAGCCTCGAGTCCATCATCGAAGAAGGACAAGAAGAGCCATGCCAGGGAATCAAGCGCGTCGCCCAAAGAGTCGCTTAAAGAGTCGACGCGAGAAGTCTACCTGGCGTCCGATGCTGAGACCAATCGGGTATTGCAGGAGCTACAGCGCGAACGCGAGTGGCGGGACGTTATCGAACGGTCCGTTTACTGCGCCGATTTCTCCCGATTCGTCGCCATCTCCTCCGCCCCCACCTTTGCTACATCCTCAGCATCCACACGGACGCGAGCCGGGCGTGCGCTAAACAGGAAGCTGCCCAGCTTCGGCAGCGACAGTGAGAACGATGCTTACTCATCCAGCAGCAGCAGCAGCGGTGAGAGCAAGCACGGCGGCCGTGATATGCTGGACGCGGAAGACCGCGAAGAGATGGTGCGCAGAATTCTCGATGAGGAGGCCTCGCCTTTCGTAGAAAACAGTTTTCGAACACTGTCGCTGACCACCGCCCTTTTCCTCCTTTCTTGTCGACTTCAAATCATCAAATCGTCTAGATACTGTACGGAGCGCACGAGCTCATGGTGTACGTCAAGGCACGGCGGGTGTTCGCTGATCCGGAGACCTCGCTCTCCTTCATACGGCCTCTGTGTGCGGCTCTCCGCGCCACTGCCCAGGTCTCCTCTCCACTTCTTATCGGTTGTCTTTGTGTCTTTTCTTCTTTTGGGTTCGACATCTCGCTTAATGTGCGTATCCGCAGAGGAGCAAGAGCGACTTCCGCCAGTTGGCGTCCGTTCTGGCCTTCGTGTCGGGTCTGCTTCACTGTCTGAAGACGCAGAAGAACTACCTGCACCTGCCCCCGTTCTCGGAAGACAGGGACAAGCTCTTCCAGGCTCTATTCGTCGACCCCAAGGAGAATGGCATAGTGACATTCACAGGTAGGGTGACCACGTCTAGGGAATCACAAGAATATAGCATTAAATTGACCCTGCATACCTCAAATTCCACTGCTAGAGGACATTCCCAAGCGGAAGCGGTTGCTCAAGCAGGCCCGGCGGAAGCTGGACGGCATTAGCGAGAGCGAAGAGCGTAGCCTGGGCGGCTACAAGCTTCTCGTGCGCACGCTCGGCGTGCTCGCGCTGGACACCTATCTCGCGCTGCTCAGCTCCGTCGATAAGGTAAGGGTCAGACCATCACCAAACTGCCCGAGATTTGTTTGTCTCCTCCCCCCTCCCCTTTGGAAGGCCAAAGAGTCGAACTCAGAGTCTGTTGACGTGTGTGTGTGTGTGTGTGTGTGCGTGTGTGTGTGTATTTGTTCTCTTCCGCCCCCCCCCCAAGGACTTGCGCCCGCTCATCGTATCCGCAATGGTGGAGCAGCCACCGAATTTCCTCCAACTTTTTGCGAACAACAAGGACGGCTTTTTGTACTCCAGGTATGGCACGTTGACCTTGTGGGTGTGTGCAGCAAGTGGGGGGGTAGGAGGTTCGACGACCCCTGTTCTTGTGTTCGCGAGCTCACTCACGGTTGTGCGTCACGAATGAAACATGTTTCAAGGCCGGAGGATGTGACCAAGGTGCTGGACCGAAGGCGCGAGGCGATGGTCGCTGCGGGGCTGTGGGGCGCTATCACGCGGCAGCTCTTCGTCGATGTGTTCCAGGCGATCGACGCACGGGTATTCAATACCATAGTCGAGCGCGGAGATCTCTGTACGGCTGACAATGGTAAGCGTAATGCTGCATTTCGTAGATTACTTTCCTCCCTCACTCCCCAATGGTGTTTAATTGACACTCCCTCCTTCTCTTTTGTGTGCACACTCGTGCAGGATTCCAAATGAAGACGTCAATTTTCCAGCTAACTCACTGGGCGGAAACCGCCGATAAACGAGTTTTGGATTCCGTGGCTACTAAGTAAGTTCAATAGTTGAACATATTCAACTACCATAGTTCGGGTTCAGCGAATCCGGACATTTGGTACCAATGAAAGTAATCAGCCCTTCTGACCGTCGACGGACCCTTGCGGTGGATCGTGCGCGCAGGAAGCAGCTGGCCCATATCAGCGAGGTGGCGTCGCTTCTGGTGCTCGATATGAGCGTGTTGTCTAGCGAGGCCGATGTGAAGGATGCCTTCCATTTATTAACTCCTAAGCAACTGTTGCACGTCATCTCTTCCTTCTCGGATTCTCAAACGTAACATACCCTCGTCGATCACTACTTATTTTTTTTTCAGTTCCGCATATTTTTCCTCTTTATGAAACTAATTCAAAAACCTTTCTGTATTTTTGAACATTTTGACTACCAAAACAGCTAAAGATCTTTCGGCGTTTTCGCTTTTTTTTTTTTGAATTACAGTGGAACTCAACCACGTGAGATGCTGGACGTGCTGCAGAGCTTGGCTGTAAGGCGACCGAAACAAAACAAAGAAGCGGCCTCTCCACTTAAGCTGGACGCCGATGGCCCACCACTGGTTCCTGCGAAGGAGGACTACCTTCAACCCACGCATAGCGACTACGTTGTATTCCGAGAGACGATTTAAATATCATCTCGTGCTCGCAAACAAAGCTCTATTATTGTAAAAGGACAAAAAAAGTGTTTAAGTTTGGTAGGTGTCCCCTTATTCTTTTTTGTTCGATAGATACCAACACCTGTCTTCTAGGCACCGCTTCCAACTCACCTTGACTGTTTTTTTGCCGCCTCACCAACACACCACAACCACACCCCAGCCATGTCCTACGCAGACAACACCACAGCCAACACTTCCTCTCTACTCTTGCAGGTAGGACGATCATTCATGCCTTAACCACCTGCTTATCGCTAAACTGGTGGCAAAGATAAGTCGCCAAGCAGAGGTGCTCCGGTTACTGAGCGAAGCTGCTTTGGTGGACTTGCCCTGGGCTCTTCCTTCTCATGAGGCTTTGCAGGAATGCCTGGCTGCCATGCAATACTACACCGGTGTTCTCAGAGCAGCCCGATCCCAAACATCCGCTTCTCCTGCGCCCTGGCAAGCCAGCTCAACAACTTTACCCACTCTCTCAACTCAGCAGACGTCAACTACTTCTGTGTCGGCAGGCACAGTGCGAGTGTCCACTTCAACTGCAGCTCCTTTACACAGAACATTCCATGAGCATACCATCCATAAGGATAGCGCTACCCCAACTCTTACGACCTTCCATGCGTACACGCCCGACATAGACTACAAACCTTCAAGTAAGAAGACACAACCTCGCCGATGTAGGCATTGCGGCCGAACCAACACGATACAGTGGCGGAACGGCCCACGGGGTCAGTTGTACGTGAACCATAGGGCGTTGATCTTCCCATGGGCTTTCTTCTTACCCCTATCAGATTATGTAATGCCTGTGGAATACGAGCTTCCCGTGCACGAGAAAAGCTGGTTCTCTCCAGCCACCAGAAAAACAGCAAGCATACAGAAGGACGAACTTCTACCTCGCCAAAGAGGTCAACCATCCATAGCATTCTCAATTAGCCGCTCTTGATGTCTTTAGGTTTACTTCTTTGGTATTCGTGTATCACTCTCGTTATTGCATCTTTGTCCTTTAATGACAACCGTTTGAACCTAGGTCGAACGGTTCTGCAGTTTTGCCCAACCACGAAGGCTGTTACAGCTTCACTCATTCACTCAGTGATCCGAGTTGGAGAAATGCTATGTGCTATTCAAAACTGTCCTTTGAGTAAAGAAGAGCAAAGAACCATGCAAGTTTTTTTCGACAATCTTCACCTCAGACCATTTTGCTAGATATCAAAAAAGGCAGATCATTCAAGCAACATTGAGTAAACCAAGCCTTTGTCCACTAGCATCAATGCATTATTCAAACTTTTATGTTATAATAATTATTCTTTAAGGATATATAAAAAAGTAATTGCTATATACTCTTAACATCATCTCAGTTTTGAAACTTTAAAAAATGTTCTAATGGTTTGCTTGTTTTATTCGAGTGAAATGCACTCGAAGAGTGTACTTAAAGCTATGTATTAAATAAAGCTTAAAACATGTAGGCCTGAGTACTTCTTGAAAGTGTTGAAAAAGTCCTTTATTCCATGCTCTGGTGTCCTCGCAGGGGACTGGATGCCAGGACCAGATATATCTGTGATGTTAAGGTCCCCCATAGTTACGGTAATAGAGCATTTCTCTTCCGTTTTCTTTAGCTGCACAAACACAAACAATGAAGGCCAATTTGATTGGGGGTACCTTCATGAAGAAGATCACCCTTAAGAGACAACCGATGTACCGCCGACAGCCAGAACAGGCGGCGATCTGTCCGTACCTCGAACAGCGCCTCAAAATTTTTACGGCTGGTTGCACGCCATGCGATTTCCTTAAGGAGTTGCAGAAAGCCATCGCTTCCAAGCAGTTCAAGGCTCAATCGCTTGCCATAAAGAAAATCGGTACCATTAATTAAGTGAACGGCTTTCGTTCCTTTCATTTACTTTTTCCCTGTCTTAGCTTGCCTCCTTCCTCGGGAAGTGAAAACGAACGGAGGTGAAGAGTCGCGCCAAGCTCGAGAAACGCTAGACGTTCTCGTTCAACTTTTGCTCTCGCCGGAGGGGGCCTCGCTTCACAGCTCCATCGTCAACTTCAGCAAGATCATCGCCAAGGAGGCTGCCGTAGCTTCCTCCTCCTCGGCCGTCTCTCTTCATGCGCTTCTGCAGCAGTCCTTGCAGGACCAATTACTCCCCTGGCTGGCCTCCCTCCTCCGAAGGGAGCCCACACAGGAACGCGCCGACAGTACCATGGAGGTCGAGGGTGAAGAAGGCGCGCCCGTGCAGCAGGAGCCCTCATTCGGACTTTCGCCCAAACTGCCCAGCATGGCTTCGCTCCTGGAGGTGGACGCAGCCATAGCCGTGCTGGCTTCCTCCACCGACTCCCTATGCACTATCCTCAGGGTACACTTATTTATTTATTTATCTCTTTGTTGAGTTGAGTTGAGTTGAGTTGTTACTTTGCGCGACGAATCAGTACTTCACGAGATACCTGCAAGAGTGTTTGCCGCTGCTCGACCAATCCATCGCGACTCCGGCCTCGAAGCAGGCGATAGACGACGGCGAGGTCCTGCTCAAGACCCTGATCGTGGTCCAGGCCCGCTTCTCGCCGCAGCTCATCGATCTCTACCTGAACGTGCCCTCGTCCCATGTCCTCTTCCAAACCCTCTTCCAGTCCAGGTAGTTACTCGCTTCTACTGATCAGGATTTACAATTGCTGTGGGTATGATTATTGAATATTGTCCACAGCTTGCAGGTGCTCAAGGGTCTCAATGAAAATCGGGACCTCGTTGGTCCTGCGGGACTTTGCCTCTGCGGTTTCCTCAAGACTCTCCTGCTGAGTGCTTCAGTTCGCTCCGGTATTGGTTTCCCCTCGCTTCCCTTTTCTCATTTTTTCTCATTTTTTCTCTCTTTTTCCTTTTGTGACCCTGACCGACAACGTCAGGTTCGACCGATTCAGGAATCCCCGGAGAGCTGCTGTCCTCTTTCCAGCATGACATCACTGTCGCCTTCTTCGGTGCGCCCTCGAAGAAGCCGGGCGCTGAAGGTTCCCTGCTGTCAGCCCTTCTGGTGCCTTTGCAAAAGGACGAAGATGACGTCCTCTTCCCCTTCGCTCTTTCCGAACGCTCCCTGCGGGAACACTTCGAGCGCTTCTCCTCTCACGCGCGCCTGGCCATCTACCGCGGAGTCATCATCTCTCTCCCCCGCGAGACCATCACAACGCCTTTCGCCATCGAGTATCTACGCTTTTCTTCCTCGCCTCCCTTTGTTTTGAAGTTGCACGAATCGTGCGCAATGTGGCTGACCCCGACAATCCAGGGGACGGGAGCGACGCGTTACGCTATTGTGGGACTTCTTGTTCACTGAACTGTGTCGCATCTGCGGCACCGGCGGTGAAATTCTGACTCGCCGCTTCGCGTTCCAAACGCTGGCCGACATTCTTCAGACCATCAAGGAGATCCTGTCCGGCTCTGTGTCGTCGCTCTCGCCCGACACCGTAATGGGACCCTTTCAGGCTACCCCCGATGTCTTCTTCGACGATCTCCAAAGGTTGACTCCTTTCCCTCTTTGTCGATACCAGTTCACATGTCCCAGTGCGACGACGTCGTGCTTTATGGCCCTTACTTAACCTGTCACACGGTATGCAGTGCTGTTCTCGATCTCGTGTGGCTCAATTGGAACGATTCGAGCGAATCAATCGTGCAACAGGTGAGCAAGATCTTCGAGTACCTGCTCGACGTCTTCGACATCCTCCGGCCCGTCCTGCTGGCCTCGGCCCGGCGCGAGCATTACGAGCACTTCTTCACCGCGCTCCTTGAACGTCTGCTGCACGTCGAGGACCACGTCAAGGCCAAGTACACGACCATCCAGCTGCTCCTCAATCGTCTGGGCGCGCAGCACATCGTCGCCATTAAGCAGGACTTCCTCTTCGCCATGCTGCGCTCGGTCAAGTAAGTTAACTGATCGCTTGATTAATGGAATGATGGATCATCAAAGAAAAATCCTTATTTACGGTCGGTGGGAATGTTCGAAATTAGGGAACCAACGGCGCGTAATGCGGCGAGCCGAGTTGTGGAGAGTTTCCTGAGCTCGCTGTACGCTGAGCTGAAGAAGGCGAACGGCGCCGATGCCGACGGGGGCGCCGCGGCGGCCCTGGTGGAGTGCCGCAGGGTGTGGGTGGCGCCCGCGGTCGCGCTGCTGTGCTCCGAGGACAAGAACGAGCGGCAGGGTATGGTCCTGTACGCGCTGCCGTCCATCCTCGCGGTGTTCCCGCAGGAGACCCCGCACCTGCTGCACGCCATCGCCCAGTGGAGCGCCGCTAAGCGCACCCGGATCGAGGCGCGCGACCGCAAGCTGCGCGGGCAGGCGTCGCCCACCTCCGACGCCGCCGGCGAGAGCAGCGACACTAAGATCACTTCGGAGGGTCTGCGGGGCTTCATCTCGGTCCTGAAGACGGCGCGCAAGATGGGACTGATCGAGGCCGGGCATCTGGAGGGCGCTGAGGACGACGGTGAGCGCATTGAGGAAGAGGAGGAAGAGGCAAAGGGAAGAGGGAGGAAGGGGAAGAAGCCGAACGCCGTAAGCGTCTCCGCAGCGCAATCGGGCTTCGCGCTTCCCATCCCCGCGCTCATCAGGATCGCGCTCGGGCACAGCGATGAGGAGCTGCGGACGGACGCGCTGGACCTGATCAGCGTGGGCAAGAAGACCACGGAGAACCCCACCTACTTCGAGCTGGACATGATGAAGTATTTCCTGTGGGTCAACATCAAGGCCTCCTCGCAGGCCCTCAGGCAGGGCGCCATCCCCAAGATCGGAAAGTTTCTCCAGCGGCTCAAGGTTTGTGTCTGATAGGCCAGCATCACCAAATGGGGGAGAGTCGCCCAACTGATCGCGTGCTTCCAATATCGCAGGACTGCGTGTATGCAGAGCAGAAGAAGAGACACGAGCAGAGCAAACGTAAGAAGACCGACAGCGGCGAGGAGGAAGGGGAAAGGTATGGTTGCATTGTAACCCCTTTCTATAAGGGAAAAGTTCACATGCGACCTGACCTCTTCATCACCTCATGCAGCGGCAGCGTCGAGGTGCTGGTGACGGACTTCCTCCGGTGGTATCAGTCGTTCATCTCCTTCGCGCTGTACCCCGCCGGATCATACCAGCGCAAGGCCACGGCCGTCGCGCTGTACCGCGAGCTGCTCAACGTGTTCGGGGCCGACAAGGAGGGCGAGTTCGGCAAGCTCGCGTCGTTCGACGCCTACGCCCCGGTGAGCGCGGCCGCGCTGGTGCTGACGCTGTGGGACGACATCGATTCCATGCGCCACAGCGCGTACACGGTCCTTGCAGGTTTCCCCTCGCCTCTCTCCGGATTTTCCGACCCGTTTAAGGTGGCGGCTCTCATGCGGTGGGCCCTTTGGATGATGAACTCCCCACGGGTACGAGATTCTATTCTCTCTGCCCTCTCTCCCCATTCGAGAGGACGTCCCTGGCTTCACTGGCTTCACTGAAGCGTCTCTCAATCGGTTGGTAGACGAGGGAGACAGACACGGGTAGTCTAGTGTTCAGGCTCATCCTCACCAAATATGTGCTGCCTCTGGGCTGGTATATTCAAGTCAACGAGTCTTCGGTGACGCCTCATGTGACTCACTCGCCCGACTTTAACCCTCAAGAACGTTTGTTCCCCCGCCATTTTACCCACCTTTCTCATTCAGCTCCGACTGGTTGTTAACGTGACCATTGCCAAAACAAACGAACGAACGAACAAACGAACAAAAGTGGCCCCTGCACAGTACTTCTTCAGCGAAACAATCAGCCAACTGGAGCGCCACATCGCGAGCGCGTCGATCGATCTGGTGGCGGCATCGCAGCGCACGCCCATCCACGGACCCCTGCTGGCCATCCGCTACATGATCCAGGACGTCAACTTTAAGGCCCTCATGGACCGCAAGCAGATCGCCGACTGGCGCATCCAGCTCGAGCGCCTCCTGGCGTGCCTCCGCAAGGCCACCAACCTCGTCCTCCCCATCGTGTCCGCCATCAGCCCCGAGGGTCTCACCTCCGCCCAGACCATACCCGAGGTACTCTACTAGCTACATCATCCCAACGACCATATTTTCCTCCAAGAATTTATTCAATTCATACCCCTTTTCTTTCTTTCTCTTTCTTTTCTCGTTTTCTGATTTTATGTCGACAGGAGTACGAGATCAGCACGATCGAGGGGGAGGGCGATATTGAGTACGGAACGCCTCAGGGACAGTACTTGGCCGTCTGCGCCTGGCTCTCCATCAAGGAAGTCGGCCTTCTGCTCGGCTGCATGGTCAACGCCATTCCCGTCCCCTCCCCCCAGCAAAAAGACGTACGCTTTCGCACTGCTGTAGATAATCCATCAATCCCTCCATTTATCCATCCATCCATCCATCCATCCATCCATCCATCCATCCATCCATCCATCCATCCATCCAT
>CDFF01069953.1:0-11250 GCA_000826265.1 Acanthamoeba culbertsoni
TAGGACTGTTTCTTGTCAGCCTGCATACATACAAGCAGAATAAGTGTGTGTTAAAATGAATGGAAGGGAAATTGTACCATTTGCTAGTGCTTCTCCTTGTGTGCTTGACAAGCACACTTCTGTGCTTCAGTGGTCTTGTGGGAAGTGTTAGACATATTTTAATTCAAACTAATATTCATGAAACTTTATATTAATATTTCATGAAATTTCTGACATTAGCTATTTATAACAAGTCTGCCTCAATTTTTCCTAAGTTGTTATCCTGGTCAATTATCAACCATGCTTCCAACTTTGTCTCTTGTCTTTCTTCCTTGTTCCTTGTCCATTTGTTTCAATAAATATATCGTTTTGTTCACCACATTAAGCTCTTTAAGAACATCTGGTTTGTGGTTGGTTTTAGCTTATTAGAAATCTTCCATCGAGTCTTGTTTTCATTTTCCTGCTTGTCTTGCTATATTAAATAACCTCTATTTAATATAGATTCCCTTGAAGCTGGTTTCTAATAGGCAGCCACTCGCTTTTTGTGGCCAGGAGCCTTGTGTGCAGAGGATGCCACCATCTCATGGCTGTGGATCTGCTTGATGGCTGCGCATCCATGTGTGATGAGCTTGGCTATGGCGTTTTGCTTCATGTTGTGAAGACTGCATTGAGCTGCAACCTCATCAGGTGTCATCTTCTTCTTTTTTGGTGGCATGTATTCCTTTGCATGGAAGAGGGAAAATAATAATAATAAATATATATTATAAGAGAGAATAGAAGAAGGGAGCATACTGGCAGTAAATGCCTTGAGTACCCAGCTGGTCAGACACAGGAAGTTGGTGTAGTGGGAGTTGAATGCCTTGTTATTTGCCTCTACAACCAAGTGGTGGTGTTTGCAAATATGATCCCACTCCCACTTTTTCCTCCAGGTTGGCTTGGCAAAAACCATCTTAAGGAGAGCTACTGAGGTCTTATGTGGCCAGTAGATTTGCTTGCGCTTCCCTTGTCAGATGGTATAAGTAAACAATAAGAAGTGAGAAGTGAAAGCCAGCAAGAAAGGATAGAATGAACAAGGACAGACAGGAAAAGCGGCATGTAAATTATCTATGTGCTCCACCATGCTTACAAGATCCTCCTCATCCTCATTTGGCTCCATGCTGCCAGCAAACTCATTCTCCTCTGCCTCTTTTTCTTTGTCTTTCATTGCTGTGTGTGAAGTAATGGATCAGGATAAAATCAATAAAGAAAAAGAGGGAAATGTACCAAAATGTGAACATTTTATCTCCCAAGGCCTTCCTGGCTGCTTTGCCTTTGAGTTGGCTGGTACTGCAGAAAGGGCAGCAAATGCACCATTCACAAACACCACAGGCAAATTAAGAGGGAGTGCAGATACTGAGGAAAATGATAGTAAGGCTGTTGTAAAAGGAGAAGAGGCTAAGGCAAGAGGCTAAATAAGGGGTGTTGTGAAAGGATTGATAAAAAGAGAAAAGGGGGATGTGGAAAAGGAGAAGGAAAAGAGAGGATGATGGTGGCCAGATGTTAGCTGTGGTAGACAATGTGACATGGTATGGGAAAGAAGAACGCAGTGGGCAAGAAGGAAAGTGGACAGAGAAGAGGAGACGCTTCATTTGTTAAAAAAAGGAAAGACACCACAAAAATGCAATTCTTCCTTAGATCCTCATAAAAATTTTCCTTTTCCCTCCCAGTGATCATGTCACCTCCTTTCATCTTTGTCCTTTCTCTTCACCTGCCTTCCTTTCAACCACCATGGTATCTTTTTTTCTTCTCAACTGTACTGGAAGAGCGATCACATGGAAAGAGCTCCATGATGAATTAGTTAATTTATACAACAATGGTAAACTCAACTGTTACCAAGTGTTCCAAAAGGTAGATGCCCTACAACAACAACCCAACGAAAAAGTAGCAGAGTTCAGACTACATGTCCAACATACTGTATGGTACACGATGAAGGACCCACTGAGGAATTGCTAGTCACGCAATTCATCAACAGATTGCTACCACAACTTAGGAAAAAACTCAGGTCTACACTTTATGGTGATCTGCAAGCCACTGGAAGAGCCACCACAAAAGAGGAATTCAGGCAAAATGCTGAATACCACAAAAGGAATGGGCGCTCAGGGGTTCACGAGAAGCTGAGCCAAGTGGGAGCAGCATCAAAAGGAGATAATCCAGGAGCAAGAACTGCTCAAAAAGGGGAGTGCAGGAAGGACTCCCCTGGAAAACAGAAGAAAGGGCCAAGACTGAAGATACCAGGCTGCTGGAAGTGCAGCAAGGAAGGCCACTGGCAGGCTGACTGTCCTGAATGTGAGGACAAGACCAAGACAGTGGATGCTATCCAGGCCAACCAGGTGCAAACTATTGATGCGCCTATGGTGGGGCATACACCAAAAGTTAAAGGCCAGATCAGGAGGAAGATGTTTGAATTTTTGATTAACTCAGGTGCAACTGATAGCTTCGTGTGCAAGGACGTGACACCGGATGGAGCACAAATTAGGCTGTGTGATCAAGAGTGGACTTTGGTATCAGGAAAGAAGCTTAGAGTCAAGGGATGAGTGACTCTTGAACTCAAGTTGGGGACCAAAAGTTACCAGCACAAGTTCAATGTTGTCTTGGGTGAATTCTGGCACAGTGGAATTTTAGGGTTTGATTTCCTGATAAAATACAAGGGCAAGCTTGATGCTGCAGGGGGAGTCCTACAGCTCAGCAAGAAAGCCCTGATGGGCAAGGGCGAAGGGATCCCTACGATGCCCTACCCTTTAGAGAACCAGACTGACAAGGAAATTGAGCTGACCATTGAGAAGCTGGTTGTGAATGCAGACCTGCAGCCAACACAAAAACTTCATATGTGAAACTTGTTGCAGAGGAACAAGGATATGTTTAGAACCCAACTAAACCATCCTGGGGCAAGTCAAACAACAAAACACCACATTGAAATTATTAAATCTACCCTGATCAGGGCCAGGCCAAGATGAGTGTCACCAGCCATTCAACAAATCATCAACAAGGAGGTTGATGAAATGCTCAAGGCAGGTGTCATCCACAAGTCAAAGAGCAAGTGGGCTGCACCAGTCTTGATGGTCAGTAAGAAGGAACTGGGGGTGTGGAGATTCTGTATCAATTACAGAGATCTCAATAAAATAACCTGCCATGACCTCTACCCAATGTCAGACCCTAACAAGTGCCTAGACAGGCTAGGAAAAGCCAAATATCACTCCAAGATAGACTTCACAAGTGGATTCTGGCAGATACCAATGACCAAGGAAGCATCGAGAATTGCTGCATTCATGACCAGGAATGGTCTATATGAGCCAATCATCATGCTGTTCAGGCTGACCAATGCTTCTCCAATGTTCCAGAGGGTCATGGATGAGATGATCGCTAAAGTGAAAGGATCATGGGCATGGGTGCACATGGACAATTTATTAATCTACAGCTTGACATTTGAGGAACACATGGATCACCTCAAGGAACTCTTCAAGTGGATCTGTGAGTGGAATCTCTATGTGAAGATTGGGAAATGTGAGTTTGTGCCAAGGCACATGGAGTACCTTGGGCACATCATAGGGAACAAAGGCGTTGGGACCAACCCTGGGAAGATACAAGCTATGATCAAAGCCAGAATCCCAACCAACCAAACGAAATTGCAAGGATTCCTTGGATTAGCAAGTTACTACAGGCAATTCATGAAAGACTATGCCAAGATGGCAAGACCTCTCACAGTGCTGACAGGAGAGAAAACCAAGTGGAAATGGGGACCCAAACAGCAAAATACATTCAAGAACCTCAAGAAGGTGCTGACAACCACACCTGTACTCCAATACCCAGATTTCAGCAAGCTGTACCAACTCTGCTGCAATGCAAGCCTCTACACAATAGGCACCTGCTTGGAACAGACAGACAATAAGAAACAGTGGCATGTTGTAGCCTACAGGAGTAAGTTGCTTAGCAAGACCGAGTTGAACTGGTCAGCAACTGAACAAGAAGCATACACAATCATTTATTTTCTCAACAAGTAGCATCATCTACTTTTAGGTAGCAAGATCAAGGTGATCTCCAATCACCACGCCCTTCAATGGCTATTTAACCAGCAAGACCCTATCAGGAAGATTGTGAGGTGGATCATGCACATGCAAGAATTTTTTCCACTTAAAATCATGCATCATGTGGGCTGTATCCATACAAATGGGGATGTA
Organism: Acanthamoeba culbertsoni; assembly: GCA_000826265.1. Lineage (NCBI taxonomy): Eukaryota > Discosea > Longamoebia > Acanthamoebidae > Acanthamoeba > Acanthamoeba culbertsoni. The sequence continues at coordinate 4,194 of CDFF01069953.1, forward strand.
CTATCCCACAAGCTGATTGCTACAAACAGGACTGGAAGTCTGCTATCAGGATGCAGTGAAGGACAGGTGTCTGCCATTGGATCCAATCAAAAAGAGCTTGAATCTGATGAGGAATTTGCATGGATCATCAAAACCATTGAGGGTGATGGTGACACTGCAAGGGGGAAGAATGCAAGACAGCTTGCCCTACTTGAGCAGATCACCCTTGACCAGGATCAAGTGTGAAAAACCTCATAGTATGGACAATAACAACATGGTGGACAAAGATGACAATAAGCTGCTTGTTCCTTGCTGATAAATATATAAATGTTTATGTTTGAAATTCAAAGAACATTTCCTTTGCACAAAGCTAACAGCAATTGAGAACAACATTGGCCTTGTTTTGTTAGCTGTTTATGTTTGGCTAAGTTGGCATGGTAGACTTGTAATTAACATTCCTTAGCTAAAAATGAAATTTCACACTTTGTATCCTGCTAACTACTATGTGGCCTTATGAAAACTTTCTTATTCCTGCTTTAACAACTTCTAAATTGCACTTGGGGACAGTTAACATGATGATCTATAAAGATAAGTGCTTAGCAATCCTTAAATTTCTGTAATAATTAAGTTCTGTGAACAGATACCACTGCTTCGCTTCAATGGTGAATAATGTACATTCCATTTACCATTCTCCGCTAGCCACTCCGCGTTACTTTTCTGTAACTAAGTTACGAAAATTTGGCTTCCTAGGGTTGTTCCTATCGGAGGACAGAATCCTCGAAAATTCGACCAAAAGTGCAGGTCCCAATGTGGAGATTGGTATCTGGAGTGCTGCACCAATCAGCTGTGGTCTATGTCCCAGAAAAATCGCAAAGCCGCACCAAACCGTCACTTCAACACCGCCTGCCAGGAAGCACAACACCAGCAACAGGGGTTCAACTTACCCAACCTTGACTCCAGCCAGGTGCAAGCAGTAAAGCATCAACGTTTTCTCGACACGATTTCAACAACACCAGCCAACAACAACACCACATACAACCCAGATGTGAACGGAGAAGCTTAAAACCGCGTAAGCAACAGTTCGAACAAGTCAGGCGCCAGCAGGACGAGCCTAGGAGAGACCCGACCAGGCCAGAACAGACCACAGCATCCTCCCTCACCTTCACCCTCGCGGCTTCGTGTAACTGAAATGGCCCCGCCCCTCTCCCTTCATGGGTTCCTTGGGTCTCGTGCCTTGATCCTGGAGGAGCTAGTCCGCATAGCACACACAGACGTCGAGCTCAAGTCCTAAGCAGGCCGTAACATACACAGATCGTCGAGTTCGCCCTCCTGGGGCGCAAGGTTCGCGTTGAGCTGCCGACGAAGCTCTCTATGGCCTAATCGCTACACCTGGCGAGGAGATTTTCTAATTGCGCAGAGAGGCATAGTCCGTAGTTGTACGCAAGTACGATTAGGCAGCAGTTGGCCAGCTTCTCGCGCGCGACCACTTTTCGACCAGACTCCAGAAGCCTCACTACCCCTTTCCCAATTACTCCCATCCCTCGCGATCTTCGTCACCTCGATTCTTAGAAGCCCCCTTCGTCGTTCCTTCTTCGCACCTTCTCAGGGCTAGGCCGTATCATTTCAGAATCACGTGGGGCTATACTAGTCGCGCTCTCGCAAGGTCATTCGAGTTGCTTCTTCACGAAGTCTCATCCTCCCGGTTCCTCCCAAACCTTGTTCCGATTCGATTCCACGCGCCCGCTCGTTCCTTCCATCACCAGGTCGTGTAAGTCTCCGCTTTTCAAGCACGGCGTCCCGTTAGTCTGGTGGCAGCTAGCCCCGTTACCTATTCGCACGCTCCCTTCCACGTCGCTCCCACCATCTGCTCGTTCCTCCCTTTGCCGCACGCACGCACGTTCGTTCCATTCCTTTCTCGGGCCGGCTATCTCAGATCGCAGGACACTGCTCGGATAAGGTCTTCCTATTGTTCCATGTCGCGAGGCCGACTCGTCTGTTCGCTCCCCCAATCGCTGCTTGCCCGCCCTCCCATTCGCGCACGTGTCCCCTTTCCACCAAGAAATATGGTGAAGCGATTCTCGGAGAAGAGTGGGAAAGCCATGTAGGAAAGTTACCCTTTGGGTTATGCCTGCTGAAGTCCCTCGCGGAGAGATCTGAACGCCCCGTGAACCGGAGCTCGGAGATCGGCAGTGCGGGACCGTGCGACAGCTCAGAGGCCAAGCAGCCAAGGTACACTCCATGAGTAACCCAGGGTCACGAGCCACAAAGCCTCCTAACAGTTATACCTTGCCAACCTAGAGGCCACTCTTCCGCCAGCCCGGCCGAATAGACACCACCCCTTCATTTCGCTTCCCTCTTCTCTCTTCACCCGTCATTCATTCTATACTTCTCGTGCTTCTCTTCTATCTTCCTTCCTCAGTGCACTACGGTGCTCGTGGTCCTCTGTCATGCTCGCCACTTGCGTGCCTATTACGCACCGCATCGCGAAAACCCTCCATACGCTACCCACTTCCATCAGCCAATCGAATTCATTCCCCCTTGCGCACACGCGTTTCGTTCTATACGTCTATATATCGCACACAACACACACATTTCGTTCTTCACGAGATCTCGTTCCACTTGTGCGCCCAATAGTTAGCGAGATGACAGACTCTGCCTCGCCATCCCGAGTGTTCCCCGTGCGGATGCGCGCTTGACGCGACCACTGCAGCTATTCGACATCGCTTGGACATATTCTACGCCCTCCATTTTCTCCCCTCCGTTATCATATAGCCAAGCCATTCATATTCTCCAATCTATATCGCTATTATACATCTCGATACCCCATATATATATATACACGTCACCACCACCACCGACTTCCCCTCTCGCGCGTGCTCGTCCTTCCCGCTCCTTCGTGAACGTGTTCCCTAAGCGTCCCTCCGCCGACCGCGTTTTCCGCGAGGCTCTCTTATCGTCTCTCGTTGGTGTTCGTGCTACTCGTTTGTTGTTCGCTTGCGTTCTGCTCTCTTGGCGTCTTTGTGATGGTGTGTGTCGCGTTCTCCCCTCCCCACTACCCTTTTATTTTCTTTTAGGTTTTTCGGTGTGTTACACGATGAGTTTGAGGATATACACTTATTCGTTGACTTATATGCTGTCTTTATCGCTTATAGTAGTGTGTGAGATGAATGATAAGATGATACGGTTATGACAAGTTATTAATTTATTTCTATCTATATTTAATTTTAATTCTTTTTTGTGTGTATTGATTTTAATCACTGTGCTGTGTGGCTTTTGCTCTCATGTGCCTGTCTCTGCGACGGTGCTCTTGGTGCTGGTTCCTCGTGGTGTTTCACCGGTTACACGTTGGACTTATCGCTGCGATGCTTACTTTGCTGGTTATCGTGTCTTGTGGTGATGATTACATCTCTATCTTTTTCTCTCCTCTCTACCTTCACGGTCATGGAAATGATGCCCTCCATGCCATGCGTTGTTTACTCCCCGTGTTTGGGGAGACGCGCGTAAGAGACCATTCACGCCCTGACGTGGCTCCCACGGAGTGATGCATAACTGCTCACGTGATGGTCCGGCCTGATTCATGACCTCTTTGTTTTTTTTTTTAACATTTCTCTGCCGCCAAATAAACTTATGCTCCATAATTTCCTACACCACTTTTCTCTCATTTTCTTATGTTTTCTATCAACAACTAGCCAGCTATTTTGTTGTTGAGACGGAGTCGTAGCCCCCTACATCATCATCGTCCAGCTTCCAACTTTGTGTATGAGATTGGAGGGTCATGGAAGACGAAGACGAGTTCCTTTTTGAAGTATGACACAAGAAATTCAGGCAGCACTGATATTTAACTTGTGCCATTGCCCCCCCCCCGCTGCAGGCACTCCTCCAGGAACATAAAACACAGCAGGAGTTCAAATCTTCGCCCTCCAGGTGCCCATAGTCAAATTGTAACTCATGACCTCATTACTCACTGCAAATTACAGGATTGTTGTTTTGGAGGGTGTGAAAGCGTCCGTGGCTCACCTTGTGCGGCCCGGAGATGAAGTAGGGGGAAGCAGTAGTGCTGGCGGCGGTAGGCGGGGCCGTCGTTCTGGATCCGACGACCTGCGCGAGCTTCACGACAGCCTCATGAAACTCTTTGCCCAGTTTGGGAACGTCACATACATTAACGAGCACCTCTTTCCCGCGGAAGGCATGCCTCGCTTCTTCTTCCCTTTCAAACTGCTTTCCTCCCCACCCTGTGCTTGCTTGCGGTTTCTTCGAAGCCCCCCCTCTCACCCATCTCTCTCGGCCACGCAGATGCCGTGTTTGTGTTCTTTTCGCACGTCCGCGACGCCCAAGAGGCCAAAGAGGAGGTCGAGAAGGACATACGAAAGCATCTCCGGTATGCACATACGCACGCACTCACACGCACGCCTCATCATATCATCAATCCACGCCTTTTTGTCGACGAGAATGTGAGGGGGGGGAGCCGTTACTGACCCACCATGATTGTTGTGTTTTTTTTTTCTTCGCCGATGAAGGCCGGTGCTCAACTCGATTGGGCCGCATGTCGAAAAGGCTGAACCCGATTGGGCCGCCATCAAGATCCGCTACGAGGAGCCCAAGACCCTCGCACTACCCGTCACCGCAGGTTCCTCTTTATTTAGCTTTTTTCTTTTTCTTCTTAAACAATATTTTCCCAGATAGAATCATCATATTTATTTATTTATTTATTTTATTTTATTTATTTGATATATATATCTATCTTATAAAAACAGGGCACAAATCAAGCCGTCATCTGTGGGTGGGCTCTATCGACGATACGGTGGTGACGTCAGCAACGCTCGAGGCCGTCTTTGGCGCGTTTGGGACTCTCACCGACCGACCGCACATCAACGTCGGCAGACAGCAGGGCTTCGTCGACTTTCAGGTGAGCCTCCAGCCCCCCTTGCCCCCACCCCCATCTACGAGCGACAGGAACACATATATATTTATATATTATGTCGACACACACACACACGCGCGCGCGCGCACACACACAGACGGTATACGAGGCGGTCGACGCGCTTACACACATGAACGGAGTCTACTTGGGCTGCCTTCCGCTCGAAATTCGATTCGGTCGACAAGAATTCGGGAAAGTGCTGTGGGTTGGCGGGCTCGACGAGACTATTACTGAGCGGTAAGTTTATTTTTCCACGACTTTTCTGACCCCTTCACCCAATCATTCCTCTGTATTGATGCCGGGACCTCCAGGCGATTATGGCAGGCGTGCTATGATTGGGGGATGGTTAAATCGGTAGCCATCCATTCGTCGAAGCAATGCGCATCGGTCACCTATTCGGCTCCCGAAGAGGCGCAACTGGCGCTTGACATGATGCAAGGCATCCGCATTGGAAGCTGTAACGACCAACCCCTCCCTTTTTGGGATACCCGCTTTCCTTTATCGTGCTCACCATGTAACACGTTCCCATAGGCAAGCTGAAAGTGGATTACTTCAGGACGGCGCGTTCGTTTCCCGGACCACCGGAATTTTCCTCGCCTTCCACAGCAGTTCCGCCCTTTTCACCGCCGCTTCGGGGAAGCAAAGGGCGCGCCTCTCTTACGCCGGCGTCGCCAACCGCGGCCGGCTTCCCGCCGTCCGCTTTGTCTTCCTCTTCATCGTCGCTCCCGCCCGGCGGCGACCCGCTGGCGTCGTCTTCCATGACTTCGCGCGCCGACCGAGAGCGCGAGATGAAGGAGAAAGACTATCTGGCGCGATCAACACAAAAGCGCGCGCCGGCACCATCCGGCGTGCCGCCGACACAGATGTCCTCATCGTCGCCTCCGTTGCCGTCCAATCAGGCGCTCTCCTCCGCCCGTCCGCAAAAAAGAAAGGCGCCTAGCGACGACCGGTCCTCGCCTTCCGCGCTGCCGGCTTCTGCTTCGGGCCCACCCGATTCGGGCGTTTCCGACAGCACAACCGTGGTTGCACATCAACACCGAAGGAAGCGCGAGAGGTTCGACGGCGAGTCGCCTAAGACCGCCTGCAAGCGCGCTGACGCAGACCTGTCGTCGCCCGCGCCTGCCGCGCTGTCGACACAGCGCGCCACCTCGCCCGCGCCCTCCTCCACGAGCCCCTCGCCACTCGCCCCTTCAACTTCGTCTTCCACCTCGACCTCGACCTCCTCCTCCTCCTCATCATCATCATCACCTTCCCTGTCTGGCGAGCGGCGACGCGAGGGGACGCCGCCGCATCGGTATTTCGTGCCCGCGCCCGAGGAATGGTATATCCCGGGCTCCAGCAAGCGGGACCTGGAACCGCGCGGCGTACCAATGCCGGGCATTCCCGGTCGTGACATGCCGCCGTCATGGGGGCGCGAGCGCGACCTGCCCTCTCGGGGAGTCCCTCCGCCTCCGCATAAGGCGCGCGACTGGCCGGTCGATGGCGGCGCGCGCGGGCGTGAATGGAGCGACGCCCCGCCGATGCCTCTCCCGCCGCGGCGCGACTGGGATCGTGCCGGCGGCTCGGGCCGTGATTGGAGCGACGGCGGGCGTGACCGTGGGCCGGGCGGGCGCGACGGCGGCAGGGGCGGCCCTCCGCCTCACGGCTACCCGCCCTTCTCTCCTCCGTTCAAGCATCATCGGTATATAGGCTACCCTAAGCGTGCTAGCTTGTTAAAGGGGCTTGCTGACGTGTGTGTGTGTCTGTGCGTCAAACAATCTCTACTCTGCCTGCTCTGGAATGCATGGTAGCGGGAGGATGGGACACAGGCGGGGTCACAAGTACGCGCAGGAGTGGGACCACGACGTTCGCGCCTTCGACGCGCCGCTTCCGCCGTACGAAGCGGACTACCATCCCGAATTCGAGGGTAAACACGCGCTTTTTCCCTTTGTTTTCGTTGCATTGCAACCGCTGACGTAGTGCGGGGCAGTGGGCGGGCGTATGCCGGGCCACAGGATGGGACCCAAGGCCTACCACGAGTGGGAGTACGAGACCCGATTTGAGGCCCCGCCGCCTATAATGTATGAGCCCGACTACCGCGAATATGAAGGCACGTTCTTTCTTCTTCTTCTTCTTCTTCTTCTTCTTCTTCTTCTTCTTCTTCTTCTTCTTCTTCTT
>CDFF01069957.1:0-12753 GCA_000826265.1 Acanthamoeba culbertsoni
CTCCCCTCCCCTCCCAATCCTCAACCCATTTTATCGATGATCTGTGTGCCCGACCGGTCTAAGCATATGGGCCGTGGTCGGCGGTGGCGGTGGCGGTGGCGGTGGTGGTGGTGCGCCGTGCAGTGCTGGCGATGGCCTCGGAGGAGCCTGAGGAGGTCGGTCGCGGGCTGGCAGGGGTGCGCTGGCCTGCCCGCGTGCAGTGGCTGTGCACCGGAAACCGGCGCATTCTTCTCGACGGTTCTCACAATCCCGAGGGCGGGGCGCAGCTGCGCCGCTATGTGGAGGGGCATGCTGCTGCCCAGGGTCAGCCGGTCCGCGTGCAGTGGGTGGTGGGCATGCTGGGCCACAAGGACCACCGCGGATACCTCCGGTCCATCCTCCTTCCGCAGAGGGGCCAGCCACAGATCGCTCTCCGGCAGGCCATCAGCTTCGTCGAGGTGAGGCCGAACGTAGATTGGCTGCGCCCCTTCCCGCCCGGCCAATTGCAGGTGCGGAGACCACGATTCTCGGGGCATGTTACGTGCGTCACAGGTATTCGGTTCCCTGACAGCGTCTCACATGGCAGACTATTGCGGAGGCGATGGTGAGCGAGGACGGCCTCCAGCTGGACAGCTGTCGGACAGTGTCCTCCCTTGGTGGCGTGTTGAGCGAGCTGTGTGAGGCCGTGCCGGTACTGACCCTCCATGGACCCCTTGCCTCTTCTCGTGCAAGAAGAACTGACTTGGCGGGGCCCGAAGTCGGACAACGGGATAGCTGAAGTTGTGGTGATGTGCGGATCGCTGCATCTGTGCGGGCAGGTGTTGGCTGCCAGCTCCCGCTTCGACATTTTGGAGACATTGCGTTGGGAGCGCCCAGCGGCAGAAGAAGACCGCAGTAGCCAATTCCTACTTCTCGACCAGCACTTGAAGCGGCTGAAGCGTGCCCTCCTCTACTTTCGCTTCTGTTCCGGCTCGAGGGAGGCAGAGCATCTAGTAAGCCGAGTGCGTGCTGCTCTGCATGCCGCCGCTGACGAGTGGGCTACTCAGTCGGCATGCCAGGCACGCCGCGTGCGTGTCATGCTCAATTCCGAAGGCCAACTACAACTGCAGAGTGCAGAAATTGATGCCGCGCCTATTGTCACCGACCTGAAAAGAGAAACATTGCCTACCATGCCTACGGTGAAGGTGCGTGTGGCTCTCGCGCCAGTAGGGAGAGAGAATCCCTTCCTGCGGTTCAAGACCACACATAGACGCGTATACACATCCGCCCTCGATGAAGTGCGTTCTGATGAGATGCGTGATGGAGCCAGCGAGACTGCCGACGACGTGATTCTCTATAACCAATTTGGCCAAGTGACCGAGACCACGATCGCAAACCTCGCCATCGTACGCCACAGGCAAGATGGCGAGAAGGAAGTGGTCACCCCTCCTATAGAGTGTGGACTGCTTGACGGGACCATGCGGCAGGTTTTGCTACAGAACGGCTGGATGAAGGAGGCAAATATCACGCTGGCTGAGCTCACCGCGGCTCAAGAGGTGTACTTGTTCAACTCCGTCCGTGGAGTGTACCGAGCACAGCTGTTGCGCTCTTGACGGTCAAGAAAAGAAAATATGGCAATTAACGGAAGAAATAAAAGAGAAACAGAAGTCCTCTTAACCACCGAGCCGACAAACATGGGAAGCGCGTTCGACCTACAACCACTTTTGTGTGTCCTTGAGCCCATGTCATGTGGGCATTCACCAACGACGGTACTCGGCTCGCCATTTAGCGAGCTTCCTGACGAAGTTATGCTGCTGGTTGTTTCCTTCCTCGACCCTCGTAGTTTGTGCATGCTTGCTCAAGTTGACCGCCGCGTACACGGATTGGCAGAAGTACCGTGCCTCGCCCTCTATCATTAACCATTCTCTGAACACAGTCGAATTGACAGGACAATGCGCTATGGAGAGCACACTTCGAACAGCGGTTCCGTCACATGCCGCATACCATGCCAACCAATTGGAAAATGATCTTTGCCTGCTACCGTTCGTCCATGCTCATTATTCTCATCATTTGTCTAATTGCCACTACCACACCCAGTGAAAACTCCTAGATGGGATCCTAACAACAAACACGCCGAATTGACCATCTTGGAAGATGGTCTCCTTGTCGCCATGCCGCCGTAAAATTTACATACAAACATACTGGATTACTTCCCATCTCTAATTACTTGTATGTGTGCGTGTACGCCCATTCCCTCAATGGAAAGGGAAACGAGCAGTGCGGAGACGGGCAACCGAACGATTGCCGCAATGGCCGAATATGAGCCGGGCTCTGGTCTGCACTATTTCGAAGTCACCAACCTTTGTCCAGGTACGCAATATGGACTTCCCCACTTAACAGTATTGTTTCCAAATTTGACGGAAGGAATGATTCATCAGACGATATCAACTATCATCCTTACATCGGAATATGTTCGACCGACGAATCAGTGCCTGTGGCGGATATGAGAATGTGGTATAGGTGTGTTATATGATAACCACCCTCTGACATGTGACAAATTACAAACGGCTTATTTCAACTTAATGTTTCATTTATTTGTTCATGTAAGTGACCTGTGCTATGCGTATGGCGGGAACGGAACGCTTTATTCTTCGCAGTCTCTCGAATGCCACCACACTTGGCTTGGCCGATATCGCTACGGAGACCGTATTGGTACGTGCTATTGGTGGCAAAACACCACCGTCGAGGAAGCATCCTTAGGATTCTCTTCTTTGAAGGCGTGCTGGTAGACCAGCGGGACAAAGATTCTGGCTGGTTGACCTTCTTTCTTAACAAGCGCCTCGTAGGTCTGAAGATGCGTATCACCGGAACCTGGCACGAAACCCATTTTGTCCCGTACCATTATCAACCAACACAAAGTCATTAATTGGAATACAATTGACATCCAGGTTTCCTTGTGTGGGAATCTTCCACCCTCGGCACGCAATGCGCATCGAAGTGAATCCAGAGTGGCCGCAGGAGGGATTGGAGGCGACGGACAAGTCTAGCGAGGGACAGACCCCCAACGCCTGAACCCTGTCGCGAAAGGGAACCATAAACAGCTGTTTGGCTACATTGGTCAGCTTTATTCGAGGTGGCCACACTTTTTTTCTTTCCTTGGTTGAAATAATTAGACCTGGGAGGCAGGCGTGGGTTGAGATCTTCCGCTTTCTGGAGTGACAACTGCACATAGGCAAAGAAGAAATCAACAATCAATCCGCAACTTAATGCTATTGATGATGGTGTACCTGGGGGCACTTGTTGGTCTGTCTCCTTTTTCCACGAAGGCATGCGAAGCTCATGCGCTTTGATCCATGCACCCTGGACGAGGCCCAGCGCCCGCTCACCGGCACGACGCAGGCCTTTGGGGTGATAGTCGAACAACCAATGGCAAGCGACCACGACGCCACCAGCTATCCATATATAGACAAACCACGGATGGCTTGTCGGGGTTGCGTGCCTATTATCCACATACGAGGAACGTTAGAAAAGGAAACACTGAAAAAAGGGGCGATTGATGTTGGATTACCAAAGAAGGAAAAAGATGCCTGCTAGCGTGCTGACCGTGGCCACGTCGACATAAAACCATTTATGCGGATCTTCCGCGTGGAACGCAATGATGTAGTGCGCCATCATAGGGATGGACGTTAGTAGAAGCGGAAAGATGAACCAGGCCTCTTTGGGACTAGTGGTGAGGAAGGCAGTGAAGAGGATAAGATTGAGCGGGGCGTAAATAGAGAGAAGGTGGATATAAAAGAATTTGTGCGGGCGCGGCAGTTTCCCGAAGCGGTCCGTCAGCAGGAGATGCAAGTTAAGCAGGCCGACGGAGGGCAGAAGGACGTAGGCAAAATAGGGCTGGGGATGAAAGGCAAATGCATAGCTAAGACGAGGAAAGAGTTGGTAACTCATCCACAATACAACCCAACCCAGAAACGGGTAACGTACGTAAAGAGAACAGTGAAGTTAACCGTCGCCGAGACTAGAAGATGAAGTTGCAGCCACGGATCGATCACATTGTTTGAGGCCTGCTGGAAGCTTCAGTAACAACAACAGCAGGACGGAGAAAAGTGAGACTGCCCAGTACCAAGTAGACGGTGCCACAGGCAAGTACCGAAGCAGCAACGGGGTAAATGAACCATGGCAATCCATGATCCGTTGTGAACAGCCAAACTGTGTAGTGGTTGGTTAGGTTGCGAAGAGTGTCTTGAAGAGGGATGGGATGGGATGGGATGGGATACCTATGAACAGCACGATATTGAGAATCAAGGTAGCGACACAAAACCCCTTGAAGAAGCGATCTCTCGTGGCTAGTGATGGCCACTTCTCGTTATCGGCCTGTGTCCCTCTTGAGATTCCACCAGCGTGGTTGTTCTGGTGTTGAGTGGTCTCGACGCTGGGCAGAGGGACAGGAATTCCCGATGGAGGAGAAAGCGACGAATCACTGGCCGACAGGTTGCTGCTTGAGGTACCCAGAGGCCCTCCGCACTGCTCGCAATTGCTGGTTACTGCTTCGTTGCAATGCCTAGCGGGAAAAAAATGTTCCACAGACTGAATTGAAGCACAAATCGGGCAGAGGAAAAAGCACCCGCAAGTTGGGCATACGACTTCATCGCTGATGGAAGTAGTGGTCCTTACATCGGACAAGTCCTCATCACTGAAGTCATCCATTGGTGCGCTTAATCCAGCTGTCCGGTGTTGTGCTATCGGAAGCTCCTCGGCGCACTGTATGCAGTATCTCGCCCCCACATCGTTGCACCACCTATTGGCTGCGATTAAGAACACTCTAAGAAGAACGGAGCAGTGCGTAGAGGAACTCACTTGCAGTTGGGGCACAGATTACTCGTAACATTCATAGCAGTTTAAAAACAAAGACGCAGTCTCCTCGCTTTGTATTCTCAGCTGACATGGCCGACAAGTAGATTCTGCGGGCGAATATCACGTACCCCCAAGATGAAGTCTTAAGAAGTCGAGTTACATTCCATGGTATTTCAAGGTAAACTACTTTACGGAGTCAGAATAGAACAGACAAGGTTAAGACAGCGACCGATTTTGGTCAACGAGGGCGAAGCTCGCCTACCAGCGGTTGCACTCGGGCTTGTTCCCCTGGGATTATAACAAGCCAGCCATATAACTGCCCTGCCATTGGTTGCCCAACCGGTACCGTCGGCATAGAAGCCACCACGTCGCTTGACTGCATGGTCCTCGAATTGTCGTTGCAGCATGTGGTCATCTGTACAAAACGTTGAGTGGTGTGGTACCCCTGAAGAAAGGAGAGCCTCCTGCACGTACGGCACCACCAACTAGGTACCGCGTTGCGAGGGCTGCCCTCCACAGCTGTGAGCACGAGACCGCTGTGAAAACGAGCAAGCGACTCGTAACAAGATGTATAATCGATAGCTGCAATGGTGTTTAGACATTATCTGTTGTTTTTTTTTTTTTTTTTGTTAACCTCATTTCCTTTCGGTTTCATTTTTCAAAACAGTGAATAATGGAAAACACAAGACCAGAGCACCCGTGGGCGCGCTTCGTTAACCCTGTTTTGGCTGGCCTTTATGCTGCGGCAGGTCTAGACAAGCGATTCGTGCGGGCGGAGGGTATGTATATGCAGGACTCCACGGGGCGGCGATACCTGGACTTTCTCTCCGGCTACGGGAGCGTCCCCCTGGGCCATCACCCGGAGACCCTTTGGGAAGTCATTAGGACCATTGAGCGCAATAGAGAGCCGGTCTTTTCCATCCCTGCACTGCTCGACGGGGCGGGCCAGCTGGCGGAGGCTCTGGTCAACGCTGCCGCAGACCATTCACCCCCAGCCAGTAAACAGTTGCGTTATGTCATGTTCGCCAATAGCGGGTCAGAGGCCATCGAATGGGCAATCAAGCTTGCCCGAACTGTCACGCAGCGCCTCGGTATTGTAGCATTAACATAAGAATATGAATATCTCTCTACATATACTCATGCAGCTGGCTCTAATTCATGCGGAGTTCCAGGGATTCTAGCTACGTGGAACAGTTATCACGGGAAGACTCTTGGTGCGCTTTCGGCAAGTGGACGCACACAGTACCATGGGCTCGGTGTACCTGCCGAGGGCACGTTCCTTCTGACAACCCGTCCTCCTGACTGTCTTGCATGGCCTCCCTCATACTCGAGCTGTATCAACAGGTTTCGAATTTGTAGCGTTCGGAGATTTGACCGCCTTGCGCACCAAACTCGAAGCGGCGCAAGAGAGGAACGCCCAATACGCGGCGTTTATTGTTGAGCCAATCCAAGGCGAAGGCGGTACCTAACTCGCATTCCATGTAGTCGCTACACGTAGTTCATTCCACTAATGAAAGAATTGAATGCTAGGAATTGTAATTCCTCCTGCCGGGTATCTAGGCGCAGCGAGAGGCCTTTGCGATCAATTCGGCGTTCTTTTCATTGCCGACGAAATACAAACCGGTGATCGGATTGCCAGAATTATCACTTGTATAGCCTCTCTTACATTTAATCATCCGTTGATGTACCAGGTCTGGGAAGGACAGGTCGGGTGTTTGCCTATCAGCACGAGGCGATCGTTCCGGACATAGTGGCCCTATCCAAGGCCTTGAGCGGTGGAATGTATCCTATTGGTTCATATCCACCCACTTCCTGCAAGTACGTACGTACGTGTGTTTTAACTATTGTCGACAGGGGCCATTTTGTACGGAGAATCGTGCATGTCAGAGGAATTCCTTTTCAAGCAAAGTTCCACCTTCGCTGGCGCGTCGCTTGGCTGTCGTATAGCCCAACGCACGTTGGAACTTATCACAGCCAATGACGGCGCTCTCATTAAGAACGCCCAGAACGTAATGATATTCATTTTCCGTCGTCTTTATTCATCCCAATTTACCACTGAGTACATTTGGTAGATGGGCGATTATCTCAGAGAGAAACTCGAGGAAATGCGCCGATCGGACGCTGATTATACGAAAGTTATGCCGGCGGTGCGCGGTATCGGTCTGATGTTGGGAGTTGAATTCAGTGGAAAGCGCGACACATTCGGTTCGTCCCTACTCGGCGTTTTTGCTCAACAGAAAATATTGGTACGGCGAAAGTTGAACTCCGTGTTTTTTTTTTTTTTGTTAAATAGATTGTTCTATTTAGGGTGTAATGGTGTCGAGCTATTTGCTGAATGTGAAGTGCATAAGGCTGGCTAATGCGCTCAACAAGATGAACACCCTTCGCGTGCAACCATCACTCATTGTGAGTCGAGAAGAATGCGATAAATTTCTCTTGGCTATTGAGTGCGCCCACATTCCTTTTTTTTTTTTTTTCNTTTTTTTTTTTTTTTTTCAGTTATTGTCCATAACATCTTACTCTTAGTTTCGAATCAGAGAAGTTTTGAGCCTTCTCAAAAATCGAAATGCCGCTCAGTTATTGGCCCATCTTGTCGGCGTAGACCATTCTACGAACGGCGCCGAGAATACGAGTCTACTCGAGGAGCCGACCAAAGGAGAGCAAGATCGCAGAAAGTTGTTTGTAGTGAACGCCCGCTCGCCAGCGGACTTTCGTATGCTGGATGCTACCTTTGCCACTTTTTCGGAGCAGCAAATCGAAACTCTGGCTGAGAGGCTCAGTGCACTGCTCGTTCCCTGGAATTTTACGTCGAAATCAGGTGCTTACTTTCACCCACTGTCAAATTGCAAAAACTGATGTAGTCAACGACAGGCGAACACTTCGTATTCGTGCCATCCTCAACGCAGCAATTGCTGGAGGCTACAGATGAGGAGTTACACGGAGAGCTTGCACAGGCCATTGCACTAGCCACAGGTTCCCACCTGAAAACGATGGAGAGCGCTGACCCATCTTTCGTCATCGGGTTGGGCGGGGGTCTGAGCCAAGTGCTGGAGTCCAGGAGTGAGGGTTTCCTCACTAGGCTGAAATATTCAGTTCAGTCCGGGAACCAGCATATTGTTGTTATCCTGTCGCCCGAGCTGCATACCCTACGGCAGACCGATCCTCATTTTCCTGCGGCTTGGTTTTCGCCGTCCTTCCTCCCCGAGTTTTCATAAGCCTCTAAAAATGCAATAACTTCTTCCTCCTTCTTGGCCTGGAATAATCGGGTTTTTCATTGGTCGTTGCTCGGGAGCACGGAGTTTTCTGCTTCTCAGATCTTCAAAATTCAGGCTCTTCTACTTGACCTTTCTACTTTTTCCTATAAATTTGGTGCAGGTTTTTTCCTGCCAGTACTCCAGCACTTACTCCAGCATGTCGGTCTCTGGTGCAGTGCGTGTGGTGCGGCGGCCGCTTGCCAGCAGGATTAGCTCCAAAGCACCTGTGACGCTTACTCCTGCCGCCATCGCCCGGTTGAACGCTTTGATGAGCGGAGCGGAGGGTAAATATGAAGGCATAAGGCTAGACGTTAAATCGAGAGGATGTGGTGGCAATTCGTTTACGCTGGATTATGCGGAGAAAAAGGAAAAATCAGATGAAGTGGTAGAGGCCAATGGTACTAGCCCCCCCCCAATGAACACCTCTCCCCTTTTTAATGGCAATCGTCTAATGATACGGCACTATCACTACTTCAAGCAGGAGTAAAGGTATTTGTAGGCTCCAAGGCTTTGTTGCATGTCATTGGCACAGAAATGGACTATGTGGAAGATGACATACAGTCTGGCTTCGTGTTTAACAATCCGCTTGCTAAATCGACGTGCGGTTGTGGGGAGTCGTTCACCACATAACAGGACAAGTTATAAGATGTAATCATGTAAATACATAGCATTCAGAGAATAATATTCTCCCTGGTGGGGGGCTTTGGTACTCTCTAGGGTTGTGAGGGCGGGAGAGTGGCGCCCTGGAAAGGAGAGAGTTGTTGGGTTGCTACACATGACCACTGTATTGATTGTGATGCACAAGAGTCCAGAACTAAGACGCGTGGGTGGGCGAGAAGCGAGAGACAAGGCGCTCCCAGCTTTGCTCCTGCAGTTCGAGCTCCTTGATCCACGGGTGCTTGGGTGTGCGCGACTTCGCTTGGCTGCAATTAAGGTGTCATCAATCTTTGCACACGCCAGTGTAGCGGACGAAGGAATGTTACTTGATGTAGCGGTTAATCACTTCCTTGGGCTTGCCCATGTGCTGGTAGAGCGACACCAAATTGACTAGCGTGTCCGCATCATTGGGGTTCTGAAGCACACACCATACGCAATCACGTGTAACTCAAATGTCAACTCGCAGTTTGAGGGAGGGGAAGGTTGATCAACACCTTCTCCATGGCCTGGAGGAGAAGCTTCTCGGCATTCTTGGCCTCGTCTGGCTTGTCAAGCCTCTTGAGGTGTACCGAAGCGAGGCAGTTCAGCAGCATGGGGGTGGTGTTCCACTTCTCGGTGAGCTCGGTGAGGATGAAGAAGGCCTCGTCCAGCTTCTCCCCACCCTGTCCCGATAAGTTTGTATTTATCAGTCTCATCATCAGGGAGTCGACCGACAAACATGAAGCAACAAACCAAAGCAATATCAAGCCAAGCGGTGGCAAGTTGTGTGGCGGTGGCGTCGTCGTCGACGCCCTGCATCGCACTGAGTTCTTTCTGCGCCAGGTCGAGTCTGTTGACCTGTATGTAGGCCCGCACAAGAAGTGCACGACTTGAGGGAGCTATTAGCCACTCCACACAGAAGTAAGTGTAGAGAGATGACAAACCCTTCAAGAGATTTTGCCTGATGCAGCGTTCTGAATACCTCGTCGTAGTCCTCTTCGTAGAAGTAGATCAACGCACTCACCAACTGCACCACCTCGTTGCTAGCCATTCGTGGATCTGAGGGCCAACTCTTGATTGTGGTGAGCACGATGTCCTTATTCCTTTCATTGGATAAGTAACTAGCGAGAGCCTTGACGGCGACAAGAGCCGCGTTCGGGTTGCTGTCCTTGATCTCTTCAAGCACTATATTGTAGTCTCCCTTGGCTATATATGATCGATAAATTAACACATCTCGCTCAACTTTGAGGGCCTCTCCGAGGTGATCCAATGTGAGCCCTTCATTGATGGATGCTTGGTAGTTTCCAATAAGAAATAAATTACGCAGTTCAAAAAGCGGATCCGTATCTCCCATGTCAAGTATGAGGTGAGGTAAAGTGTGACGCGAGGGAGATGAAGAGGCGGGGCGACACGTCAAGAAGGCCACGCCGCAGATAAAGAAACAGCAAGAAACGGCGATGAAAAATAAGAAAGGAAACTTGTCCCAAAGAAAAAAACCGCGACTTTGCATGCGTACCTTATGGTATGGATTGGCTGCGTTCTCTCGTGAAGCCAACGTTGACGGCAACGGAATGTTGGAACTCTACGCGAACTCCTCTCGCTGTCGCGAAACTACGTTCCTTGTTTAAGGCTTACAATGACACCAAAGGAGAACACGTGCGTGTCCTTCCTCTCCTCTCACTTGTTGATTTGTGTGTGGCGCCCGCAACCCCTTTCACAACTTGCTTCTTTTTCCTCCTTCCATTTCTTGTCTGCCCATACAGGACAAGCATGCAAAGCTCAGGAGTGTGCTAGCGCTCTTTGTGCAGCTTTACGCGTTGCCCAAGATCGAGAATCCACAGATTCTCGTGGAGACGTAAGTAAATCAATTGCTACAGTTGGTTAATATTTCAGTTGTTAATATGGCCCCCTATGTGTGTGTGTGTGTGTCGACAGTTTTGGGGACACAAAAGACTTGGCCTTTGCAGCTGCACGCTACTTTGTGAGGGAATTACGAGCCGTGCTTAAAGTCACCAATAGCCCCGAACAGAACATACGTGCACTCGCCACTGTCTTGGTGTCTCCCAACGTGAAGGACGTCTATGACGCCCTCGACATCCTTGCTGATCACGAGGTAATAAATAAATATTTATATAAATGTATATAAATGTGATGCTTTACAAATGTTTCTCCATCTCCATCTAGGCCAACTTGCGCGGCATTGTGGGTTCAGCGCTGCCTTCGTTATTAGTGGAAATGCTCAACATTTTGCTGCCTCACCACTCGCACCAGCTCATGAAGCAAACCGGACAGGGTATTCCCCAAATACTCTCTCATGTGTCACGCATGCCTCGTTGACCAATAGACACCTTACATACAGAAAACGTGGAGGATTGGACGCTGAGATTGTTGAACAGATGTTGCAAGGTAACAATTCTTCGGAATAAAATGTTCGCTACCATTAACGCTGTGTGATTAGAGTGAGACTATTGTGGACGAGCTACAGAAGAGCGACACGCTCTGCCTTCTTTTTGATATGGCAACGATGCCCGCTACGCTCATGCATGCTCACGGCGTGCGGCGCAGGTTTTGCCCTACAATGGCAATTTTCTTGGTTGAATAATGCCCTTCTTCGCCTTACCATATATATATATATATATTTGTCTTCCCCCCCTCCCCTCCCGTGTGGACAAAGGTTTGTCGACATTTGCGGATTAGTGCTGGAGCGCGTGGTAAACGAGCACACCTTCGTGTACATCCACAAGAAGGTATTTGGCGAGATTTGTTCCAAGTACGGGCATGAAGTGCAGCGCTCACAATTTTGATGTCAATCAACCAAAACAGGGCACGCTCGCATATCAATTGGGCTGCCTGAAGAAATTCGACCAATACGAGAGCGGAGAATCGCTGGCATTGGCGCTGAGCAACATTGTCCACATCTTGCGTGTGCGTTGCTTCCGTGGCGATGTTCTGAAGATGCCTCCTTTTTTTCGAGTAGACTAACCTCATCCCTATGGTCTTTGCAACAGAGATCGTGTGTGGCGACGGATGCGCTGATGGCCGACTTTGAAGAGGCAAAGGGCTATGCTGTCGTGGAGCAGCTCGTGTTCCACTTTGACCGGGCGCTGTCGACATCTTCTTCACCGGGGGCAGGAAGCGAGGAGGATAAAGAGCGGAACGACCTGCAGGCCGCGGCGATGAACGTTATCGAGCAGGTCGGGGAGTTCGTGTGGGTGGGCCGTCGACCAATGGAGCTGCCTCCTGAGGAGCTGCTGGTCTATTCGCCCTACAACGAAGGCGCGTTCCCGCCTCCGTTCTCGGCTGCCGGCGAGAAGGGAACCGAGGGATGCCTCCGCAACATGGAGCCCTTCAAAATACTTCAAAACTATGTGCTCGAGGTTACATACTTCACCACGTTCCCCTCTCTTTACACGCCATGTGAGGAATATTAGGAATGCGAATAACGCCGAAACATTTTTTTCTCGCCGGCAGGGGAGGGACACCGTGCTACGGTTGCGAGCTATTGACGCAATGCAGGCCGCGTTGTCTGCGAGCCCGATGAACTGGTGGCTAGTACAGCCCATAAGGCCGCTGGCGCCCCTCATTGAGCGGATGGACTCGATGGACATCATCCTCAAGCAGGCCCTTATGCGCCTGCTGCTCTACATCGCCACCGTTCATAGCTTCGTGCCCTTCCAGGAGCTCGGAAGGTTCTCACGTCCTATCCTCTATTTTGGTGCTTCCCTTAAGGAGGCAGCTTCGTCGGCCCCCCTTGTCGATTGACCCGCGACTCGCGTCTCTTCGTGCAGTCTTTTTTCTCTCCTGCAGACTGACGTTGATGCGGTCACGCTTGAAGTCATCCTGGACACTGCCAAGCGGCTGCTGAACAGCAACGCTCAGTACTCGGCCCCCGGGGTATCCCTTGGCGTGTCACACGGCTCTTTGCTTACCACCGTTGCTGCAGATACGCACGGATATTTGTGGAGGCGGGTCTGCTCGATCAGCTGGTGGCGTGCTTCCACCGGGGCGACTCGCACCCTGCGGACTGCACAGCACATCTGCTTGGCCTCAT
>CDFF01069965.1:0-23058 GCA_000826265.1 Acanthamoeba culbertsoni
CATAATCGATGCATCACTGTGTCGGACGAACTGAAATGGTTCCCAACAGCCGAGGCGCAGGTGGCGATGCGCCGTGCGGCCAACTGGATGATTCTGGACGACCACGGTGCGAAACCCCATTCATATATCCATTCTCGCGCCGAAGTGCGCCACTTTCGGAAGAGCGAGCTAACGGTAGGCTCTTCTTTTTTCCTTATTTTCTTCTATTGTCCGGACAGACATTTTCAACAATTGTGATTTCGATTACATCAAGCGCGACCCGTCGGTGTCGCTGGCGTTCAAAGCCGGCATGCAAGCTTACCACGAATACCAGGCACAGCTTATGGAAGACATGCCGGTGAGGTGTTTAAAATTGAATATTATATTTCTTTATATATTTTTTCCAGTTTATGTTTTTTTTCATTTTCTATTTTATTTTTCTGCAGGAGGACCCCACGTCGGTCCGGCGAGTGGACTTTGTGAGAGAGGTCATGAACGTGGCCTTTATCCACCTCGACCTGCGCCACTACCGCAGCTACCGCTCCGATGCCACCCACCCAATGACGGGCGACGTGCGTCTTCGTTTGACCTTCCCCCGAAACCCCTCTTGCCCCCAATATCCCTCCCCATTCGAATGCGTGCATGATGATGATGATGATGATGATGATGATGATGATGTTTCGCGTTCAGGACCAATTCGAGGATTTTGCGGCACGGCTCAAGGAACTGGGCACGCGCAGCGACATTGACCACGTCTTCGTGGTGAGTTCCGTTCCGCTGATGTTCCTCACCCCTCTGATGGCATCGATCGCCTACCTCGCCGAGAAGGTAAAAGCCCACCACCATCCCCCCCCTTTTTATTTTGAATCCGTCACTCGTTTGGCCGTGTGTGGAGTGCCACACCCCGTCGGGCAGTCTCACGATGAAGTAGTGTGGCTGATTCGTTGTTTCCACTCACGCAGGAGATATACCCCACGCATTCCCTGTTTATCAACGATACTCTCCAAATTTTCGACCTGATGCTGCCTTTCCACCGCAAGGTCAAGCTTGTAAGCGGTGACATACACCAGGTTCCCCGCCCGCCCGCCCCCCCCNCTGCCCCCGTTTTTCGCGAGTCAGGCCCGATGTCAACTAACCGGTTGGGGGGGGGGTAGTTTGTGCTGGGCGAGTTGTGCCATTCAAGTGGGGCTTGCATACCCCAGATGGTGGCTTCCGGCATTACTTCAGGTCCAGTCCCCAGCCTGGAATACGGCTTCGTTTGTCCCCCCCCCCTCTTCTCTGGCCCGGCTCTCAAGAGACAAGTTATGCGCAGGCTCGGCGGTGATCGATTCGGTGAAGTTGTGGTTCTTCTACATGGCCTTTAGGCACCTGGCGCCCAAAGGCGTAGGTGAGTGGACCATCAAGACAGACCAGCAGGTCCTCCTGCGTAACTACGGTGCATGAACCTGACTCAGAAGTGAGACCTGTAACTTCTCTCGCAAACTGACGCCCACATGAAGGAGTGATGCGTATACACGGCCACAATTACCGGTTGCAGGGAGTGTTTCCGGAACACATTCCCGCACGTCACCAAGCACTCACCTTCATCTTCGACTACGTCCACGTCTTCCTCCAGATATTGGGCGCGCTCTTCCTCGCCCAGTTGTTTGCCTTCATTATCGCACGAGCCTTCAGCAAGGCAAAGCAAGAATCGTCGAGCGGTGCCCGCAAGTGATTGCGAGCATCTATCTCATTGTCCCGCCACCCCCGAAAAGCTGAATGCAGTGTTAGGGATGTGATTTTCTGCAATAATTTATTCACCACAACACCGGCATATCGTCGTAGAGCTTTTTATTTTGTTTGAAGATATTTACTCCCTGGGGGCACCACCACGACCGAAGCCGGGGCGGGGAGCACCACCGGGGCGGGGAGCGCCAGCATCCCTCCTGTAGCTGTCCCTGCCACCACGGCCGGCAAAGCCGCGACCACCCTCGCGGGGCTCACCCTCGCGACCAGCCTGTCAAATCGAAGAGAAAATGTGTGAGCATAATCGAGGACGGTCTTTGATGGAAGAAAACCAAAATAACGTACGAAGCGGGGAGCGAAGTCGCCGCCAGCGCCAGCAAGCTTCTTCTCCTGATCGCCAGGGAAGGGACGGCGGTAGCCCTCACCACGAGGACCGGCAGCCCTGTCGCCATAGCGGGGGAAGGCACGGGGGGCAGCGGCGGGCTTCTTGAGGGTGTCGGGAACGATCTCGGGGGGCAGGCTGAGGTAGTCGCGGAGGTACTCGATGCCCTCGTTGGTGAGGTACCAGTAATACCACTGCCAGTTGAACTGCTCCTTGACGAAGCCCTTGGACTTGAAAGAGGTGAGAAGCTTCACCACCCACAGGTTGGGCACGTTGGTGTCCTTGTGCTTCTTCATGGAGAAGTCCTTTTTGGCAACAAGGACTCCCTCTGAATGGTGAAGATGATAAATACAAATGCATAAGATGAGATGCCGCTCCTTTGCTGCACTTGCGACGACGAAATCAACAATCTGTTACGTACTCTTCATGAGGTAGGAGTAGACAGCGATACGGCTCTTCTTAGGGATCAGCATGGTGAATTTGACCGTCAATCAAGGAGGGCTCAGGGGCTCCAACGGACGATACGCAAGGGAGGAAGAGGAAGAAAGAGGGGAAGGAAAAAAACCCCCCAAAAACACCTTTTGCTATTTTTTCTCTGTCTACACCTATTGGTCAGTTTGAAATTCCGTGGACAAATTGAAACATGCAAAAAATGTTACGGCCAAAAAAAAGGTACTTGTTGGGACTGCAATTGACTGTTTAATCTCTTTCTTTGGGTTCATCTAAGAAAAGGTTCTTTGTGTATTTGGGCTGAAGCTGGTGCCTCAGTGCTCGGTTCGTGGGTAGGAGGAACGCCTCGTCGAGGGCTGGCCGGCGTACGTGAGCGGAGAGGTCGTACCAGGGAATTTCGTCACGGGTGTACTCCTCGTAGAGTTTGCGCTTAGGCATGCCCTTGTGGTTGTCGTTGGTATTATGCTTGCGCAAAAAATATTCAACACTCTGAATTTGGCGCATCCGCTCTTTGTAATTGGCCTTCCTCGTCGCATTCCAGGAAGGTTTCTTCCAGAAGAGACCTCGCCCTCCCATTTTGCCCTGAGGGCAGCGAGCAATCGTAGTGGCACGCAACATGCTTCGCGGTGTGTTTAACCCCCGGTCCGACACAGATTTTGTTTCGTCGGGGGGAAAAAAAAACACTCTGTTAAAAGAAAGGAAATGCAACTTCTTCTGTTTCTTCTCGGAATGGATCAGCAAACAGGCGTTGGCGAAACACAGGTCTGTTGTTGTGCGTATAGTGTGTCAAGTAGGATCGTACTTTCTCCCCAATTATAATAGCATTTTATTGGGGGGATCAGATCGAAGCGGGGGAAGGGCATGAGGAAACTTCGCTCAGCGACAGTGAATCTTTATACGACCTATCTAGTCCTCGCGGGAGAAGACGAAGACGTGTAAGGATGCCGAAGGAGAAACGATTGTTCTCCTACCATCAGCGCAATGAGTGCTGGGACAAGGCGGAGACAGTGCCCGGACGTGATCCGGCCCGCTGGCGATATGATGCAGCGGGCAACATGGTGGTGAGACGTCTACTAAACTGCGAGGGCTGTCTTTGTTACGAGTTCGATCACATTATCCCCTTCTCTAAGGGAGGGCTCACCGAGCGTGCGTGTCTGCTACATTCGCTTTCCATTCATCAAACACACTCGCTGTGAAGTATTTCTCAACACTGCGTACGCGCGATGCCTTGGGGTGGTGGTTCAGAGGATAATTGTCAGATACTGCAAACCAGAGCCAACCGATGGAAGAGTAACAAGTTGGAAGTAACCAAAGAGGAACTGCGCGACGTGTCGTGCGATCTGCGCCTTTCTGGTACGTGGGCTGCGCGCTTTTGTGCGCGCCAGGTGTTTGTCTGACAAGGGCAAGGCCTACAGAACGGGAAATGGACCTGGTGGAGCTTTCGTTGTGGGGCGATGTGAAAAGGCGCGGATTGGTTGTGTTGAAGCACATGACCGTTGGAGAGGAACGTTATCTCAAGGAGGAGGACGAAGCGTTTCCAGCAGAGAAGAAAGACAGGGTGTGAGTTTTATGTCGCTTTATTTTTTACACTCTACAGGGGCGAATAAATAAAAGCGCGCCTTGCATACAAGGCGAGTTTGCTTCTGCTTTTAAAGAGTTGGCTGTTGCTGGTTTTTGATCTCTGATGGGTCGGCGGGATTTTGTCGTGTAGGAGGAGTGATCTCGTAATAGGTGATGGGTGATATAAATGTCTAGTACTCCTGGGAGAGGCTCTCGCCAGCCTTGCCCCCCTTGCCCTTGGATTTGGGAATCAGAACAGAGTGGATGTTGGGGATGACACCACCCGAGGAGATAGTAACGTCCTGGAGCAGCTTGTTCAACTCCTCGTCGTTTCTCACTGCGAGCTGGATGTGGCGAGGCACAATCCTAACCCTCTTGTTGTCGCGAGAAGCGTTGCCAGCCAATTCGAGAATCTCGGCCACGAGGTATTCGAGGACAGCAGCCAGGTAGACGGGGGCACCAGCACCAACACGGCTGGCGTAGCGGCCTTCCTTGAGCTGCCTGTGGATACGACCAACAGGGAACTGGAGACCAGCCTTGTAGCTTCTCGAGTGACCCTCAGCAGCAGCTGCATCTCCACTCTTGGCGGCGGGAGTCTTGCGAGGCTGCTTGGTTCCCTTGCCAGCGGTCCTGCTTCCTTCCTTGGCAGACATTACTTGATCGTTCTTCTTTGCGTGCGGTGGGTGTTGTTTGGAATACTCTCCTCCGCAGGGGCTGGCTTTTAACGTCTCCTTCCAACATGTGCGCCAATAAAAAATCATAAAACCATGAATTTTGGTGACTTACGCTCATTGGATTATGATGTGCTTCCGGAACAGAAACTATTATTGGTCGATAGTGAAAATACCTGACATGCTATCTTACGGCACTCTTGGTATGGGTGTACCCAGAATTCTTTATGGCGACACTAATTTGAGGGGAGGGCAAGCAAGCAAACAGCCGATGTGAAATGGCAGATCAGGAGCCTGGTCAAACTGGGGAGGAGGCGACGTATAATGAGACAGTGGACTATAACAACAGCGTAGAGTACCACGAAGAAGGGGGCGACCACCACTTCACTGAGGCACAGTATGAAGGTGACCAGTACTATGTACGTAGGCCTCCTGCTCTTTAAGGGGAGGGGTTTCTTTACAGTCATTAGGACTTTCAATCATTTTGGAACCTCATGGTTTGCGCTCAATTGACTTGATTTGTGCCTTAGGACGGTTCACCCGAAAAAGTGAGGGCTATTTACGATTACACAGCGGAGAATGACGAACAGTTGTCGTTTAGAGTAGGCGATTTGATCAGCGTACTCGAAGAACGCGACGGGGGATGGTGGAAGGGAGCCCTGGAAGGCAAAGAGGGCCTGTTCCCAGCCAACTATGTGGAGTATCTGGCGGAAGAGGAAGGGCAAGAAGAAGAAGAAGAAGAGGAGGTCGAAGAGGACGACGCGGGCCTTGAGGTTGATGACGGGGGCGCAACCGCGGGGGAGGACACTACTGGCGAGGCCGAACCGGCAGCCCAGTGGTCTGGCGGCGCCGAGGCCGCGGCTGCCACGATTTCGCCCGCCGACGAGCGCGAAGAGCGGAGGAGGAGACGACAGCTCGACCTGGACGAACTCGAGACACAGATCGAAGAGAACAAGGCACAGAAACTCGCGCTGGAGGTGGAGCTGGAACAGCTCAAGCGGGTGAAGGAGCACGCCCAGCAGGAGCTCACTGACATGGGCCTGGTGCGCACTGACATCGAGCTGCTGGTGTACGACCTGATCAAGATCATGGGCGAGCTCGACGAGGAGTCAGCCACCATGAACGAACTGCAGACCGCGCGACAGTCGCTGCAGGCCGAGCTCAACAACTTCTCCGCTCTCACATCGTCCGAGATTAAGAAGGGAAGTCCGTTGGAGCCTTTCAAGACAGAAATCCTTTCCAAGCTCGCCCAATTGACCCTCAAGCTCACCGACGACGATAAGTTCATCGGCATCTACGAAAAGAAGAAAAATACCTTCTTCTTCATCCTCAAAGCTGTCAAAGATGCTCTCCAAAACAAGTAGACAGCTGTACATATATACACGTGTCTTATTCTCTTTCCCCCCCTTCCGCTGTGCCAAGCCTCTCCCTTGCGGCCAGAGAATACACACATGTTTTTCCACGAGCAAAGCCTTGCCTTCAATTCTTTGTGTGTGCGGGGGAGGGGCCAAGTAGAAAAGATGCTCTCTTATATGAGAACTGAGTAGGTGAGAACGGGACGGTAGTCGGGGTGCTGAGCAGCCAAAACGAACCCAATGGGTCTTGGCTCCCCTCCCTTCGGGCGGCGATCTACCAACCGTTCTAGAACGCCAGTGTTCATAACCACGGTTATGCTCGTGGGTGATACTTTGTAATGGCTTTAATTCCAAGAGAATGGAAACTCTAGGGTCGTATGAGAACCGAGTAGGTGAGAACGGGACGGTAGTCGGGGTGCGTGCGCAGGCGCCTCAGATTGTCGTGTGGGATCAGGGTGCGCACCGCGCCACTGGAGGTAGCCCTTTCAAGAAGGGCCCTGGCCTCATTATATCGCTTCTCCAGGGAGTAACCCACTGCCAAATTGTTGAGCTTGGTGTCGTCCTTCGGGTTCAACTCAACAGCCTTCTTGAACAGTTTGATTGCCTGACTTACGTTGCCTAAAGAGTAAGCGCCACGAGTAAGCGCCGAAGGATCCCTTAACCCCACAAGTAGGCAGTACCCTGTGACAGAAGGAGGCAACCCAGGTTGGTTTCGGCGTCGCCTTCCATCTGGTCTCCCTTTGGGGTGATGGAAGAAGCAAACAGGTAGAATGTGATGGCTTTCGGAATGTCACCAAGCTGCCACAGGATGTAGGCGGTGTCATGCCACACGAACTCATGGAACAGTTTGGGTTCCCTATTCACGATAACCGAGTAATACTGCAGGGCCTGAGTGAGGTTGCCGCGCTTAAGAGCGATCTTGCCCAGCCTCGCGTAAGATGACGTGTAGGACTCGGACACGGCAGCCGATAGCATGTACTGCTCCTCGGCCTCCTCCTCGCGGTGCGCCATCTCCAGCTCGGCTGCGTAGTTGTACCTCGCCTTGCCGCTTCCAGGGCACACTTCCGATGCAGCCTTGAAGAGAGAGATCTGCGAGTGCCAGTCCGGGTTGCGTGCCAGCGTGCGGGCCGAGTAAGCCATGAGGAGGACAAGGCAGAGCGCGAGGAAGGTGTTCTTATTAATATAGCCGCGTCTCCATGCGGCGAACAAGATCCAGCTGGTCAGGAAGCACAGTCCCACTGATGGTATGTAAAGCACGCGCTCGGCGAGCACGGTTCCAGGCTGGAACAGCACCTGACTGGCGGGAACGAAGGGAATGATGTACCAAGAGAGCGACACCAACAATACAGCGCGCCATCGCCTTAACCGAAGGGAGAGTAAGAGGAAGACGGCCAAGCCAGTGTAGGTGAGCAGTGTGAGGAGGTTGCGGGGATCCGAGAGCGAAGAGACCATAGGGATGCAGGCCATAGAATAGTCACACGACAGCTGCGCGGGCCACAGCTGCACCCACAGGTATTGAAAATGGAGGTAGAAGATGGTAAGCCACTTCTCCTGCCCCTCGGCAAAGGCGATGGGGTTGTGCTGGATCTGCATCTTCAGGTCGGCGAAGCTGCCCACCCACCACTTGCGGTGGATCATGAAGGCCGTGCCGACAGCGGCAGTTGCAGCCGTGCGGACGATGAGAGGCATCAGCCTGTTCAAAAGCTGTTTCCAGTTCTTGGTAATAATATCGCTGTCATTCTTCTTATCATCATCATCATCATCATAACCATGGGCACCAGCGCTCCTTCCTATCCAGGGTAGATAGGAAAGGAAGAGCGTGATGACATCAAAGTTATAAATGGCGTCCCATATCCAGCAATTGGCCAGGACCATCAGACCCATCTCCTTGGACAAAACTGACAGGATGAAGAACAGAACATAACCAGAGTACCAGCCCCACGAAGTTTTCGTGGGAGATGCGCAGCGAACATACGCCAGGAAGGAGAGCATATAGAAGAAGCCGTAGAGCGCCTCAGCGCGCCCCACGATGGAGTCGATGGCATCTGTGTGGATGGGGTGCGTGGCATAGAGAAGCGCAGCCAGAACGCTGATGCCTCGATCGCCAAGGAACACTTCAAGAGCCACAAAATAGAGGAGGAAGGTGCAGGCGCTGTGAAGGAGAACATTGAAGAGGTGGTAACCGAAGGTGTCCTCGCCGTGTATCAAAAAGTTCCACCTCAGCGTGGTGACAGTAATGGGCCTGTATGACTGGAGAACCAGGTGTGAGAAGCTGGCAGTGCGATAATACTGTGGAGGAAGAGACTTACCTTGCAGGTCCAGACTCCCTCCTCGTTTATACGATTACCCCAGTAATCGTTCCACCACAACTCGACATACGGACGTTCGCCACGAACGTCAGGATTGCGGCCTACCACCTCCGTGTCATCGAACACTATCCCACCATGAAGACCATTGGAAAACACGAGAAAGGCCACAACAGGTGCAATGGCCCACAGCGGAACCGTGAATCGTCCGCCATACCAGTCCCACCGCAGGGCTTTCAAACCGTTCGTCACCTCATTCCACCACATCTTATCGGGTCGGGAGGGGCTGTGTTGTTTAAACTTGGCTTTATTCAACCGTGACCTGCGATCTTCGTCCTCTTGGTTGGGAATGGGTTCGCTGCTGTTAAGGCCGGCCTCCTTCCTGGCTGCCATCTCACACAAGCGAACTGTGTGCGGAGTAGAACTAAAAAAGGGTGCAGCACAAAAGAAAGGAAATGAAATAGAGAAAAATACTAGGAATATGTTGGTCGATATAAATAAAAATCAAATCCGATTGAGATGGAGGCCGACGATACCGGAGCGGGAGTGCATCTGCCCGAAACGAACAATAGCGAAGGTGATTCCTCTAACAGTAGAAAGCGGAAGGCGTCTACTGAGCCCTCCCCTGAGGGAAATACGACGACCGGAGATCAGTTGCAAACTCAAGCAACTGCCGCGTTCTCTAGCGAGGGCACAGCTGCCACCACGGAGGGAGAGGCGGCCGCGGAGTCGCAGGCGCAACCTGTTCTTTCAAAGAAAGCACTCAAAAGACAGAGGAAGGCTGAGGAGATGAAAGCGAAGCGGAAATACCAACGCCAGCAGCGAAAAGAGCGCCAGAAGAAGGCTAAGGAAGAGGCCAAAGCCCGTGGACCACGGCCTGTGGCAGAGGGCGAGCAACCTCCCATGTCCAAGTGGAAGCAGAAGAAGAAGCTGACCCGCGAGCGTGTAACTCTGCCTCAACGCGTCGTTATTGACTGTTCCTTCGACTCTCTGATGACAGACAAAGTACTTAACTACCTCGTTCCATTCCCTTTTTTATGGTCCTTCTCCTCTGGCATCGTCTCCTTGGTCTAACAGAGCCATTGGCGAGCAGGAGATAGTAAGCATGGTTAATCAGCTCGCGCGGTGCTACTCTTGCAACAACAACTCTACACACTGCCTGCAGTTGTGCCTCACCTCATTCGGTGGCAAGACTGAAGCTCGGCTGAGGACCGCATTTGCAGGCTTTGAGAACTGGCGGAACGTACGTTACCGCTCATGCCGCTCTGCTCTGTCATCACAAGCTTCGTATCTCACTTTCTCCTACTGCGTTGAAGATCACGGTCGATTCCAAAGGTTACATGGACCTTTTCAAAAAGGAGGAGCTCGTGTATTTGACCGCTGAGTCGCCCAATGTAATTCACACTCTGGAGGACGACAAGGTCTACATCATCGGCGGCCTTGTCGACCACAACCGCCTAAAGGCACGTCCATTATGAATCCAGAAGCATAAATACCAGCATAAGTTGATGATTGTTCTGCTTCGTATACAGGGTATCACCTACAAGATAGCCCAGGAACAGGGCATCGCCACGGCTCAGCTGCCCATAGGCGACTATCTCAAAATGGCCTCGCGCAAGGTGTTGACAGTCAACCACGGTACAAACCGGCCTTGAGCAAGTTGCTGGGCAGTTTACAAAACACACCTTACAAACGCTTACCCTGGTTGGCGACAGTTTTTGAGATACTACTGGGGTACAAGACTTCGGGTGACTGGGAAAAGACCCTACTCGAGGTGGTGCCCAAGAGGAAGGGTGCACAGAGCAAGACAACCACGGGCGATGAGGGCAACGAGGTTGGAGAGGAGGAGGAGGAGGAGGAGGAGGAAGAAGAAGAAGACAAGGAGAGGGAGCCAATTGATACAAGGACAGCTACGCTTTCTTGTTCTGCCGATTTATTGGCGGAGAACAAACCAGAGACATGTCCCGATGATATGCCGCGGCATGACAGGGACGTTAAAGAAGTTTGAGAAATTATACAGAAATACAAGTCGTCGCGGTTGTTACGACTTTTTTGGTGGATTGATTTTATTTTCCACTTGACAACGTTGATTCATTCTTCTATATAGAGCCAGATGGCTCCCCCTCGTTGCCCTAAATGTGGCAGCACAGAGTCAGATAGTCATGATAACTCTGTCATTTGTTTGGGCTGTGGGTGGGTGAGTGCTCCCCCGCCCGTTCCTTGAGACCAGCTGTAGCTATGATTCTAAAAAGGAGCTTGGTGAAATACAGGTGCTCGAGGAGAGTAACATAGTAGTCGAGCAAACCTTTTCAGAGACTGCCGGCGGTAGTGCTGTGGCAGATGGCCAGTTTGTTTCCTCTACTGGCAGCTCCTTTCGTGGGTGTGTATCTTCTTGCATACATTTGTTCCTTTCTGTTTATTCTTAAGTCTCTTCTTGATTTTGGCACCTCTTGGCAGAGTTCGTGGCGCTAATCGCGAATCGAGGGAAGTAACCTTGGAAAACGCCAAGCGCAGGATTAGCAACTTGGCTGGCACTCTGGGGATGCCCTCCCGCCTTGTCGAGTCTGCCTTCCGTCTCTTCATGCTCGCCCTCCAGAACAACTTCGTGCGCGGACGTAAGTCCGAGTACGTCATCTCTGCATGCCTCTACGCCGTGTGCCGTCGTGAAAAGACTGCTCGTATGCTTCCTTCGTCTCTCTCTTCCTTCTGTCCCATTCACGATCCCGCTTTTGACTCCCTTCCTTGACCGTCCTTTCTGGCAATGCACATGTTTTCCAGACATGTTGGTCGACTTTGCCGATGTGCTCAACGTGCCGTTGTATTACCTGGGACATACGTTCCTCGACTTTTGCGAGATGACCAACCTTCACCTGCCGGTCATCGACCCCTCCTTCTACATAGAACGCTTTGCGGCCAAACTGGGCTTCGGAGACAAAACGCACCAGGTGGCCAACACGGCCCTCCGTTTGGTGCAGCGTATGCATCGTGACTGGATCATCACCGGACGACGACCAGCCGGTATCTGCGGCGCAGGTGCTTAAAACTTCCTCCCTTTCCCTTTCCTTTTCCTTTTCCTTTTGTTACAACTGAGTCTTGTCCCTTCCAAAGCACCTTATGTTAAGCGCGCTTCGCCTCACTGCCCTAATGTTTTTTTTGTACAAATATGACCTTACCCCGACTCCCAACAGCGCTCGTGATCGCGGCGAGGATTCACGGCTTCAAGAGGAATGTGGAAGAGGTGGTGCGCGTAGTGCGCATTTGCGATGTCACAATCAGGAAGCGTCTCTCCGAGTTCGAGAGCACGGGGGCGAGCGAGCTGACGCCCGCCGAGTTCGAGGTGGTCGAGCTCGAACGCGAGATGGACCCGCCCTGCTACACCCGCGGCCTGCAGCGCGAGAAGGAGCGTCAGCGCAGGAAGAAGGCGCTTGAGTTAGCCAAGAAACGGGACAGCGAGGAGGAGGCCAAGCGGGGCAAGAAGCGGAAGGGAGCGGAGGCCGACGCAAAGGGGAGGGGGCGAGGGGGCCGGCGTGCAGCATCGAAAGCAGGCGAAGGCGAGGAGGAGGAGGAGGAAGAAGAAGAAGAAGAAGAAGAAGAGATCGAGAGCGGTGTGGTGGTGCGAGCAAGGAGCAAGGGAAAGGAGAAAGGCGGGGACGAAGATGGGGAGGAGGGAGAAGAGGAAGAAGCGGTGAAGCCGAAGCGCCGTCGAGTGGAGGCGCAGAAAGTGGCGGACATAACACTGGAGATGGAGGCTGAGATGGAGCAGATGATGCAGCGAAGCGAAGTGCAGAGGCTCGATGCTGAGTTCAACAGGGCCGAGGAGGGCTCTCTCCTGGACTTTGATGACGCCACCGATACGCAGCCGCAGCAGCAACCGACGGGCGACTCGGTGTGCCCGCCCTCGTCCGTGGCCACTGGGTACCGCGCGGCGGACGACCCGGCGGAGCAGGTGAACGACCCCTACTGGCGGGAGGGCGAGCCCTTCTACTGGGAGCACAATCCCGACGACGACGACGGCGACTTGGAAGAGCTGGACGAGGACGAGCTCGAGGGCTACCTGCGGACACCCGATGAAGTCAAGCTCACCACCGAGCTGTGGGAGGAGATGAACAAGGACTGGCTCGCGGCCTATGAGGAAAAGAAGAAGCTCGAAGCCCTCAAGTGGCCCAATGGCAAGCCCGCATCGGCGGTACGTGTGCCAAGGAAAAATGCGGAACACACGGTGTGTTGCTGATCTGGTCTGTTTTGGCAGGGGCGGAGGCGGAGCCGAGCCGCTGGACCAAAGACTGTGGCGGCCACAGCAGCCGAGGCCGTGGCCACGACACTGGCCAAGAAGACCTCAGCCAAGGTCAACTACGACCGCCTCAAGGAGATCCTCTCCGAAAGCGCCGTATCCGCTGTTAAGGCACGCATCGGTTTGCTGTTGAAAAGTAGGGCTGTTTCTGAATGTTACCGCGCCCCCCCCCCCAACAGGCACATGATGCGAAGCACGTTCTCGGCAAGGGCCACAACGACCACGGTGTGGATGAGGACTCCTCACGCCTGTCGCTCAGTGGTTACGACGATGACGACTACTACGACGATTTTGGGGATGACTGAGTGTCATTGTATTGGAAAAGATCGGCTGTCGACAATAAAATTTCATCGGCAGGGCGACTTGTTCCTTGCGTGCTACGATTTACTCTGGTTGCGGGTTCGAGCTTGGGCGAGGGCAAGGAAAAAAAAAAATTAGGGAGAAGCGTTCTCTCCCACGATTAGAGAGCCACAAGCCCAACGAGACGACGCGTTCGACTCAGTTATCTTTGCGGCTTCCGGCTCTTGTTACTGTGTCCTCCTACAACTCCAGCTCCAGAACTCAGCACACACACGCACGACTGCTCAGAACCAAAACTCAAGAGGCGAGTCGACAAAGAATCCTTTGAAGAACAATTAAGATTCAAGCTGTTCGAGAATGCGCACGGATGCCGATGGAC
This sequence comes from Acanthamoeba culbertsoni, assembly GCA_000826265.1. NCBI lineage: Eukaryota > Discosea > Longamoebia > Acanthamoebidae > Acanthamoeba > Acanthamoeba culbertsoni. Next base: position 13,399 of record CDFF01069965.1, read on the forward strand.
TGATGCGGTGCGGTTGTGGGGATCGGTCTCGGTCGTGAACCAATTGTAGGCCAAACATGATCATGCCCTGTTGGTTGACGAACGTCAGGCCACAACGGACTCTTCATATTTTCGCAGAGCCAGGAAGGTCGCACACGCACCCTGTGGCGTCGGTACGAGGCCAGCGTGAGAAGCGGTTCTTTATCGAACTTGCCCGTTTCCTGATTGATGCCCACCATACGGCATCGGCCGCACGCGCCCAACGCCTAACATCAAAACATCAATAGGTTTATGGGATTAACGATGGGAGGGGAGCAAGCTGTGCTTACGTTGAAGATCTGATCACCGATCATGAGGCTAACCACCTCGTCCTCTGCATAGGGCGGAAGGTCGGGCGATCGCCTGACGACGATGTTGGGACGAAATCGGGCGGCCTCCAACTGGAGCGGGCTGCCCTTGGCACGCAATCGTAGGTTGAGGTCATCCACCGAGCTATCCGACACGAGCAGAAACTGCGCCTCGTTGGCGAATGCGATCTCGCGCGTCGTCTTTCCCCTGTCCCTCTCTTCTCGCTTGTCCTCCTCGTCCCCGGCTGCTGCTCGTCGTCCCTCTTGTCCGCCTCCGCCCCGATTCCTGCCCGCCCTCCTCAGTTTCGAGGGGGACTTGCGCACCAGAGCGCACCGAATCCCAAGGAAGGCCTGCAGCCTAAAGTATATGCACACGGCACATGGATGTGAGCATTCACATTCCCAGACAGGCGAACGTAGCAGGGAGGTAAGGCGATAATAATATGGATGGCGGTCGCACCATTCCTTCAGCCGATTATCGTCGTAGATGCGGCCTGTGCCGGCGTCTCCGCACACGTTGAGGGCGACCTCCTCCTCGGGGAAGAGGTCGAGGTCGACGGCAATCTGCTCCATGCCTACGGACGGGACGGAGGAGGAGGAAAAGAGGAGGAAAGAGCGGAAGGTCAGTCCGAACGACAACGACAGACAAGCAGTTCCGGTTCCAGTTACCTGGGGCATCGATGTACATCTTGCCCCTGCTCTGGTCGACGGTGGGCTGGATCTGGCACAGCTTGCTCACCTTTGGGCGACGAGGGAGTCAGCTTACTTACCAGCCTTCCCGCCCATGCGTAGAGACGCGCGTCCTCCTTCCTGTATACCTTCACGACGCACCTTCTTCTGGTTGATTCCGGATCCGGTCTCGTCCACGATCATCCACTCCCGATCGTAGGCGAGGCCGTGGTCTCCGATCTCCCACTCGCCTGTCACTGCGAAGCCCTTGCACGACTTTATCGGGTAGACTGCAGAGTTGACACACGCACACACACGCACACGCACGCACACAGAGCTATGTGAAGGGTTCGTTACAAAGGAAAGCCTGATGAAAAAGAAACCCTACCGTAGAGGCCGGATAGTTGGAGTTCGAGGCTGCTAAGGGCGCGGCTCGCGAGTCCCTCCGCGAGGGGCGGAGGCGCGGTCTCCACGAAGTACCGCTCAATGAAGCTCGCCAGGGCCTGAATGGTGGCGATGGGCAGTCGTGGTGGAATGCAGTCCAGTCAGTGCATGTAATCAACCAAGAGAGAGAGAGAGAGAGGGTCTTCAAGCCTTCACCCTCCTCCTTGCGAGGCGAGGAGAACAAGGGCGGCGTACATCGACGTCCTCCCAGGTGCTCATATAGCCGACGGACGCGCGGATCGCCCCCGTGGGCTTGCCGTTCATCAGGTCCATGGCGTCCCAGCACACATGCCCAGCCTGCGGACCGATGGCCGTCGGTTTAGTGCCATTAAGAAGCCTCTCTCTGCTCTCTCTGCTCTCTCTGCTCTCTCTCTCTCTCTCTGCTCCCAAGGCTAGAGGAAGAGGAGGGGGACAGCACCTTGAGGTTTTGCTTGGCCTCGTCGGGTGTGATGCCGAGGTAGTAGTGGCACGCGCCCGGGTTGCAGAAGCATCCGGTTCGGATGTGGATGTTCTCCAGCCCGGCCAGCTGCTCCACTTCCTTGTAGCCGATCCACTCGCCGGACGCCCTCCGCAGGTTGAACGCAACGACGGGGCCCTGCGCATCGGTGCGCCGCCGACGGTGCGTCAGCTCGCTTGGCCTCTCCCTCAGTTCCCTCCCCCCGCGCCACTCGCGCACGGCACAGTGGGGCCACCAAAAGGAGCGTACCTGGCGCAACGGGTCTCTGAGGTGGTGTCGCCCGTAGACGACCGCACACGGCGTGCGATTGTAGTGCCGCATTGCGGATAGGCGTTGATAGAGATGCTGCGCCAGGCAGAAGGCGTGTCGCTGTATTCTGTCCATGCCTGCACGATTGGCCCGATGAGAAACGGGGGAGAAGGGGGGGGAGGGGATGGGGAGGGGATGGGGAGGGGAGGGGAGGGACGGAAGGGAGGCCTAAGAGGCTTGGGCGCCGTGCCTCCCGGGGCGGGCTCGGCCAGCAGCGCGTCGAATCCGTAGCGGAGAGCGATGATGCTGGTGAAGGGCACGGTGCCGTCTTCAAACCGCTCCGATGGCGATTGCCTGAACACGTGATACCTGCCGCGTCACCACTCGGTGAGGAACGGCCCGAGGGGGATGTGTCGACGCATCACATATGTGGATGGGTAGGAGGAGGCCTGTGTCATATACACACACACACAACACACACACACACACACACAATACCTTTCTGTACTAAGGGCGGCCTCGACGGTGCCGCCCCCGAAGAAGGTCTTACGCAACAGCGCAGCGCTTTCTGAAGATGGGTGAGTGAGAGTGAGTGAGAGGGGAAGATAGGGGGCGAGGAGAAAGGATACCGTTGCGCACGATCAGCGCGCCAATCCCAGTAGGGTAGCCAAAGAGTTTGTAGAAAGACACAACCGCAAAGTCGGCCGGGTAGCGCGTCAGGTCCAGAGGCGCGTTGGCGCACAGCGCCGCGCAATCAAGCAATACCAACCACCTGAAGGAGAAACCAGACAGTTATTGAATATATATATATATATAAATATATATATAATATACACATAATGCATATGTGTGTACATATGTGTGTGTATATATATATATATATCTATAAACAATCAGGAAGAGCGTGTGTATACCATACCGGGTGTTTTGGTCATCGCGATGATGATAGCGATCGATCCAATCGAGCGAATACTTGACACCAGAAAAGTTGCACTCGCCGGGGTAGGCAAACAAGCTGTAGCGAGCGCTGGACGAGAAGCTTTCCTCTTCTGCCCCGTCCTTCCCTGGTCGCTCGACCTCTTGCTTCTCCATCACCACCACCTCCTCCTCTTCTTCCAATGAAACAACTCTGAAGGACGCCCCTTTCTCCAGTGCATATCTAGAGCGGGCGCAATATCAATTAAATGAATTCTTTTTGTTCCCCCCCCCCCAATAACCCATCGCCGAGCCTGAGGAATGTAGCCATGGATTACTCTCGAATGCCAACAACGGAATTGTGAGATTGCAGAGCGTATCTGAATTCGCTCCCTTCACCCCAAGGAAAGCATTCACCGACCTGCCTCGATGGGTGAGATAGGCTGAGGGAAAGAAGAAAACGGTATAAATAAACAAATAAATAAATAACAATAACCACCAATGCTGATGCCAGAGATAAACGAACCAACTTTAGTGCGGAAGTCGCACTGCTGGTGAACACAACCGAATAGTCTTTGGCCGATGCGTTGAAAAAGCTTAAAATCCGCCCTCGGACGTCTTGTATTGCGTGTGTCGTCTTGGCGCTGCTGGGGTTTTGGCTGTCTGAGAGGGGTTGGATCGTGGGAGGTACGTATTAATTAATTGATTAATTAATTGCCAGGGAAAGGCAGCCGCATGGGGCATACGAGGGTTTCCGTAGAGGGTGCTCGTGAGATGGTCCATAGACGCTTGTAGTTGCTCATCGGAGTAGAGGGTGGCTCCAGTGTGGTCAAGGTAGACAGTTCCTATACAGATGCATCCGCCATGATGAGAGTTAAGACACCAGTGGTGTCAGTGGTACCACTACTTGAAAAGGGGTTGGTGTCAAGCACCTCCAAGACGTGCAAAGCTCTTCCGGAGCTTATCTATTCGACGCCCGTAACCATAGTCACTGTCGCATCTAGCTAGGAAATCCGTTTTGCGCTTGAGCCTTGGGTCCTTCTCTGCCGCCTCGCGCACAAGGCCCAACATGAAGATAATGATGACGTCGGACGCAAGTGACCCCTGTCGTTTTTGTTTGCGCGTGGGGTCTTACTTTTTCTTTTATTTTCTTACGCATTTTTCATCCTCTTAGGGACAACCTGTCGACGTCTCTGGTTTTCTAACTACTACTATTGCCTATGTACACACACAACGGCGTTCGTTCTACTTGGTGCCTTCGGTGCTGGAAACGAGAGGCACGCGAGTAGGCTTGGACAGGTTGGCTGTCCGTGGCTTCTTGGCCATCAGCCCTTCAGACGGTGTGCTGCCGCTGTTGCTGTTGCTATTGGCAATGTTCTCCTTGGAGATGTCCGTCCTCCTCTCCTTGCTCAACCGTCGAGAGTCGCTTGTAGCGGACAGGGAGATGGTCTCCACTTGCTGGCTCTTGCGCTTGTTGCTCTTCTGAAGGCTGGATTGCGTCGGCGCCATCACCCGCGATAGCGCTTCGCTCGTGGGCCGTGGCCTGCGCGGTTTGGTACCCGCAGTCGAGCCCACGGATGCCAACAGCGACTGAGCCGTGATGAGGTGAGGCAGCGGCCGTCTGTCGGCCAGCGTGGGACCCTTGCTTTTGGCCTTCGGAGGAACTTCTGGCTCCTGAGATGCCTCATCGATGCTCGTTTCACTAGCGAACGCGAAGGGAGGCAGATTGCGCCGCGCGGGCGCCGAGAGCGGAGAAACTGGCGTTTCAGCCCCCAATGTTCGCTCGGGCGCCGGTGATTTGGGGAAGCGCATCGGCTTCATGGCCTGCAGCGAGAGAGTGGTGAGCAGGCCCTTCCTTTGACAGGGCAATATGAGACGATAGGGAGGAAGACGCGAACGAACCAGCGAGGTATCCGCCACGGGCGAGTCACTCTCGGGCACTCCAATGAAGGACACCATCTTCTTCCGGCTAGAAGAAGGCTCAGCAGAAGCAGAACTCAGATAAGCGGGCTTCTTGAGGATAGACCGAACGCGGCGCGGACGTCGGCGTTCCGGAGATTTGAACGGTGACTTGGCAGCCCGAGAAGACGAAGAAGCCTTCGGCACAGGAAATATTCTCTCAGGCTCAATACCGCTCGAGGACTGCGCAAGAGGTTCGTCTGGAATCTCCGTTTGCTGGGATAGCTGCACTCTGGCGAAGCCGCGGACGACGGAATGCATATCGTCAGCGAGAGGGGTAGAAGAACCCTCGGCGGCCGAAGAAGCGCGAAGGAAGTTGTCGGTCGTGTCAGACTCTTTCTCCTTCTCCTCACCGAAGATGGGTCGTGCGCGCGACAGTGAAAGCGGAGTGCGGTTGCGCAAGAAGGGACTGTGAGACCGCTGCGCCGACCCGGGGGACGACAGCCTGCGCGGAGTGAAGAGGATCTCACCGGTCGTGGTTGTGTACTGGCGAGAAAGCTGTTCCGACATGAGTCCCCTCCCTGTGTGGAACCAAGCACAGTTGAAGGAAAAACAGGCACCAGGCCTTTTAGAGAATGGAAAAGTGACAGGGAAGACACGCGAGGGCAAACCTTTGAGAAGCAGGGATTGTTCCTTTAGCAGTGCTTCGAGCTGCGCGATCTTTTCCGCCTGCTGTTCAACGTCGCGCTTGAGCAGGTCCTTCTCTCCTTTAATGTCCTTCTTCTCCATTTGCAGCAGGTTGATCTTCTCCTCCTGCTCCAGCAGGTGCCGACGGTGGGCCGAGGTGATGAGTGTGTCGGTCTCGCTCTGAAGCTTTTCGTAGGCAGCAACGTTGGCATCCAGCTTCTTATGTATGTTCTTCTTGATCACGCTTCTCTCCTTCTTGTTGTGTAGAATAGTGCGCACTTCCTCCCGCATTTTGGCGATTTGAGGAGGAGTGAACACGCCGCTGGTGCCTCTCCGGGGATCGGATTCCCAACTGTTGTTGGGACAACAAACCCGAGAACATGCACAGCGGCGACATTGTAAGCTGCTGGAAAGAACCGGGTACAGTAAAGAGGAAGGGGGGGGGGGATCCTCTCATACTCGCAGATACTTCTCAGCTTCTTCTGCGACAGGTAAGAGTCGACTTTATCACGGTCCTCCAGCTCGCGTAGGTTCTGATTGAGCCTGGCTCGCTCCTCCAGATTGGCCCTGATCCTTGCGATGACGCCCTCGAGCGCCGATTGTTCCTTCTCCTCCGCCGCCGAGTTCTTGACATGCGCGTTCGCTAGACATCACGGATGATACTTCAACGTCGGAAGATCTACGCAGGAGAGATGGGAAAGGGTTGAGCGCACCTAAAAGCTCTTGTTTCTCCTTCTCCATTTGCTGTATCTTGGTCTTGAGGGCCGATACTTGAGCGCGCAGCGAGTCGACGATTTGCTTGTATTCCGCGACGTGGTAGTTGATGTTGACCACGTTCCTCTTCACTTGCATACGGATGTTCTTGGCCCTGTTCGCATACTTGAGCGTGTTGAGCGAATCCTCGTAGGACAGTGAAGACGGGCTCACGGTGGCGATCATCACCGTGCGGCAGTTGCCTCCAAGCGAGTCTTTGAGTAGACGCGTCAGCTTGCTGTTTCTGTACGGAACGTGCACTTTTCCACCCCTCTTGGCACCCTCGCCAAGTGCGTTGATACAGTTGCCCAATGCCAGAAGGGATTTGTTGATGTTGGCTCCTTCCTTCAAACGCGCGCCGCAGTTCTTAGACACACAGGCGCGCTCTGGCGTGCATAAGGACACGATCAGCATGCCAGTTGCTTTCTTCCCACGGATGTACGGTCTCAGTACACTGCGTACCTGACCCAGCTAAGTCGATTAGGGCCAATTTACCCATCTTGACTGCGGCTCGAACGTCGGCCGTGCGGTCTCTCTGTTGAACGGTCACCTGCAGAACGGCATGCGAGCGCGACGACACTTCGTTGGCATCCGTTGGTGAGACAGCGCGCCTCGTGTTGCCACAGAGCAGCAAGTCCATGATCTGTGTATGTGTATGTGTGTGTGTGTGTGTGTATAAGTGGGTGGGGGAAAAAACCGTTACGGGAGGAAGCAGCAAGGACAACAAGGTACCTGCTCGGCGCTGTCGACTTTGTGTTGCGAAAGACCGGCCACAACAGCTGTATCATTTGCGCTCACGCGAAGATCAAGAGAAGTCGACCCCTCAACGAGCAAATCTCGAATCTGCTCGTTGTAAATCTCCAAGTAGGAGATTGAAACTGTGAAAATGGTCTCGTCCCTTCGCTCCTCTATACGAGCGAAAAGGTCCTGCAACGCTTGTGGCATAACGCCTGGCATGTTCGCGTTGCCTATCATGGTGTGGGTCTTACCAGACCCAGTTGCACCATAGGCGAAGACGGTAGCATTGAACCCGGTCATTACACCTTCCAGCAGATGCTTTTTTTTGAAGTAAGGCCATCTTTATCAATCCTTGAGGAAAATCTCTTTGAAAAAAGTGTACCTTGGCTGTGTGCTCATAAACCTCGTCTTGTGAGCTGTATTGGTCGAAGACCCGATCAAAAATATAGCGCTGATCACGAGAACGACGAAAGTGATCTGGTACGCCTTTGCTGTGGGCCGCATTGGTGTCGGCCGGGTCAAAAATTACGACGCGCTCATCTAGCACGCGCACTACCGTTCGCGATTTGGTGCAATACTTTTCTTTTTCATTGTCTGGCCGCACCCTTTGAAGGTAGGAGGAGATGATTTTAGAGTCGAATGCAAAGAAGCTTAGGGGCACACAATCACAAGTCCTGGCCTTACCTTACGGCTACTATCATATTGGGGTTAGGATCTTTTTCGATGTTGGCGTCCATGGCTGCGTATGGCCTTCCTTCTTTTCTTCTTATAGTACTTCGACTTCTTCTGCTTACTTTTTACGCAAGGCGGGCAGACATCAATCAAAAAGATGCTGCAGTTTTGTATTTTTCCCAATCACTGTGTGGCAAATGGATCTCACACGTCCTCCGCCCTCGAGCACCGCGAAAAGTGGGTGGTGTGTAGCTAACGCAACACCCTTCTGTGTAAAGGGCGCGAAAAACCCAACCGTCCATTTTTGGCGCCATTTGGCGCAGTAAACGTTTTCCTCCTTTTGTTCAAAAGAAAACATAATAAAACAAAAAGAGAGAGTAGGAAAATATAATTATGTCTTGCGGCAGTACACTTGGTCTTGGCTTTTGCTGCTGCCAAGAGTTATCGGTTGGTGAGGGGCGGTTTTGTGGTGGCGGTGCACCAGCACATGAGCATGCCAGACGTTTTTCACGCTCTGCAACGTAGGCGGATTGATGAAGTAAACGTACTCCTCATCGTTCCGGACGTTTTGACGCACGACGCTCTCTAACCGATCAGGTGGTAGTGGTTGCAGACTCCACACAAGATAATGGCCGATGTCATCTTCGAGTGCATAAGGGAATTCGTTTTTCGCCCAGACTACTGGGACTGCACCAGCAGCGGGCGCCAAAGGCAAACTGGAACCCTCTTGACCTGTGGGCCTTGCAATGACCGGCGTGCTGCTTAACACTTGGTCGTCTTGCGTCTGATGATGCTGCTGCTGGTGCTCCTGGAGGGCGACAGAATGTGGTGCTAGCTGTACATATTTTTTGCCATCGGTGGGCCTCACGAGCCAGGGCATACCGAATCGGTGGTGCAGAATATAATCGCCTACCGACACAAACTCTCGCAGCATGAGTTCCGTTTGCCCTCGGTAGTGGGCCCATTGTTCCGGAAGTCTGTCCAACCGTTCCAATGCATCGGTCGCTACGTAGTGTTGCACCTCGGCCCAGGTTAACCTGCGCTCAACACCTTTGGTTTTGGTGGTGTCCAGGTGTGTTGGCCAAACTCCTTTTGCTTCCATTTGGTGGTCGTCGCCGAGTTAGCACAAGAAACAGGGAAGAAATGGAAAAGGAAAGAACGGAAAGTCTGCATTTTCAGCCATCTTTTCCTCTGCGTTTCAAAAGTGCCCTACGCAGTGGACTCATGCGGATAGCCTCCTTTTGATATCATTCTCCAACTTAATGATATCCGCGACGAACTTGCGAATACCTTCTGCCAATTTAAATTCGGCCATTTCGTTTTCGTTAAGACGGAAACGGAAGCTCTTCTCGTCGAGGGCCAGCTCTTCGATGTCGGCGACAGCTGCAGCTTCGGGATTGAGTTTGCGAGGTACTTCAGCATCTGTGGCCTGCAGATCACCGAGCAGTTGCGGCGAGATTGTGAGCAGATCGCAGCCAGCAAGCTCTATCACTTGCTCCTTGGTCCTGAAGCTTGCGCCCATCACTTGGGTCTTGAAGCCATATTTACGCATGTAGTTGTAGATGTTGGTTACCGAAAGAACGCCTGGAATAGAAGGAGATGATTTTTTGTAAGAGAGAGAGAGCAGAGAGCAGAGAGAGATGTTGAACAAAGAGAAAAGTCGGCAAGGGATTGCAGCACAAAGCTTCCGAGCGAGGCTTACCCGGATCCTCAGAAGGTGCATACGAAGACTTTCCTTCCTTCTGTTTGTAGAAGTCCGTAATACGTCCAGCGAAGGGCGAAATGAGAGTAACCCTGCACACGCACAGCGGAAGATGGCCCGTTTGTTTGGTTGGATGTTTTTTTTTTTTT
>CDFF01069973.1:0-21638 GCA_000826265.1 Acanthamoeba culbertsoni
ATAATAATAATAATAATAATAATAAATCAACACCAATTCGATTTACCCTGATGCGTCGCTTTTCTTCTGCATGACCTCCAATATGTCAGTGATGGCCTTGTTGTGGTTCGGCCGAACTGCAGTTACGCGGAGAGAGAAGAAGGCGTGTGACCAAAGTGGTTACCGGCCAACACCACGAGACTTGTCACCTGGCGATTGGTCGGGCGACTGCTGGCAGGCAAAGAACCGCTTTCGTCGCTGCAGTCGCCTTTGGTGTCATGTGAGGTTCAGAAAGGACAACCCAACCAGGTACGGGAGCAGTGTACTTGGACTGAGGAGAGAATTCTTCGATTGAAAACTGGGTGGGAGACTCGGCGACACTCGACCCAGCTCTCTGTCAATGCGGCTGAGTGATTAAGTGCGTTCAAATTCCGAGCATCAAGAACATTACCAAATTACCTTCATCGCTGCGCTCGGAGAGTCCCAGCCCACGGTCAAGTGTTGGCTGAAGTCCTCATCTTCCTCTACTTCGCCTTGTGCGCCTTCACTTTGGGCGTTCTTGGGAAAACCATCGAATGTCGGAAAGCTAAAGGTCTTTGAGGGACTCTTTTCCTCGCCCACAGATCCCGATAGGGGATCCGCTTCGGAGAACAGGATTTGAGAGAAAGTAGGATCATCCAATATCTCGCGTTCGGGCGAGTCGCGAAGAGGCGAGAGCGAAGAAGACGATGTAGTGGGTAAGGGAAGGAGGTCAGCACAACTATCCACTACTCCTGGACGCTTGTCCACGTCCTCTGCGCCATGTCTCCGCGCAGAAGCCGCGAGAAGCGCGGCACGGCTGTCGACAGGCTTGGACAGCCTTCGTCCGCTTCGCTCTTCCGCCGGTGCTGCGGTGAAGAGAGGATGAAACAGGGGGTCGGCCCTGAGTCTCTTTATGCGCTCTTCGGTGCCTTTGGGACGCAAGGGTGATTCTATGGTCGTCTCGCATTCAAGCTCATCGTCAGTTACACGCTTATCGATTTCGTCCGTTGGCTCGTCGATTTCTGCAGCACCAGTGGGGGAGGCAGAGGGCGAGAGCGAAAGCGAGAGGGATGAATCAGGGATGAAGACTGAGAACTTTTCGCCATCGTCTCCTCCACTTTCATCATCTTCGCTTTCCTCATACCTCAGCCAGTCGTTCTCAAGCTTAAACACATTAAACTTTGGTTTAGATCTCTGTCTCTTGAAGTGCGGTTTCTTTGGAGTCATTGGCGGAGATTCGGCCCCGCTTGCTTTCTCGTGTGTCCTCCGATGCAGCACGTATTGCCTTTGTAGCTCCTCATCCACCTCTGTGTCATCGGAAGAATCGGAGATGTCCACCGGCACTCGTGTAGTCCGAGTGGTAGCAAGCACCGGCGGCTTTTCCTTATATTGATATTCCTTGCTTTTTTTGTCGACCTCGCTGTCTGTATGATCATCGTCCCAATCACGGGGACACCACTCAAAGGACGGTGCGGCTGTGTTCAGTTCTATTGGTGTCAACCTAGTACCAGTCGAGGGCTTCGTTGGCGATGACTTGAAAGCAAAGGTTTTTCCTGTACAGGATAAAAGGGTTAATCAAGCCTGCTTGTGGGAGACGGGCGAGCAGCTTTTGTACCCGTCACAAGATCATCAGTCTTGGAGTGTAAGGCGGCAAGAAACGCAGCAGAAGGCGGAGCAAATGTAGACATGTTTTGCTCTAAAGTCTGAATCGGAGAAGAAGAGAGTTGTGGTGCAGGCTCCAAGGCGGGAATTGGGGCTGGAGGAAGCAGCGCAAATTCCTTCGCCGATAGGCACTTCTTCCATCGCAGGGACTCTGTGAGCCACTCTAAGCTGTGGAGCTGGCAATATGCCTGGATGAATGCAAAGGTGAGACGGACTACTAGAACGAACATGATGGTAACACGACCCACCGGCACCTCATCCACAGCCAGCTGCCGTAGCACCTCGGCGTAAGTGAGTTTAGCGACAACGATATTGACCTGTTGTGAAAATGCAGTGGCAACAGTGCCCCCTTGCAACAAGATGAGGATGGCGTGCCAACTTTAAAAGTTTTAGCAGAGGTAGAAGAACACAGGCTTACCTTTATCTTTTATACGCTCGCTCAAGACATTAAACTGAACGCTGCCGATGCCGCGCCGCACAAGATGAATCACAAGTCCAGCAAAGAAGTGATCCCCACTCGGCACTTTAGAGGTGGCTCCTGCCAATGCCGGCTGGGACTTGGCTCGTTTAAGAGGTGCCAAGATGTTGTTGGACGAAAAAATGTCTCGATTAGATTTCCTCTTCTGCAGCATGCGAGTTGATTTTCGTTGCGTTTTGGACGTCCCCTAGCTAGCACGGAGACCAAATGGCGGGAGATTGTGGAAATGTGAAAAATTTCTGCCAGGAACAGGTCGGTCATCGCAATGCTATTTCGGTGACAAGTCACTGTTACCCTGGCCTTTGCACGGACTTTTGGTGTCAAGGTGAGGTGAAGGTCTTAACATCTTGCGCTGAAAGGCAAAACATAACAGAAAGTACAGCTGCAGAAAAGAGAGAAGGCCGACACTTAGAGGAGCGATTGAGAGGCTGGTTTGAAAAACGACTTGTGAAAACCTGTGCTGTGGGCCTCTCCTCACTCCCCGCACTCCCCTCGCATCGACACGTTTCCTCATTTTTAGGAAGCAGCCTTGAACTGGCACCTAGACTGTCCCTTGTTTACTCCGACGTGCGTTGAAACGTTTCAATCGATAATGTCTCGACAAATTGGCAACTACCTTGTGGATCAAGAAACTGTACTGGGTCAGGGTTCCGATGGAACTGTGTACCTCGGCAAGTGCATTAAGAGTGGCCAGCAGGTTGCCTCCCCTCCTCATCATCTCGCCCGGCAATATTTTCTTTCGACTTTCACTCGGCTTTCTTGCCTCCCTTCTTACGTCAAGATGGGAATTGGGTTTGTAGGTTGCAATTAAGCAAATCAACAAACTCCTCCTTTCCGAGCGAGCGAAGAGCCACTTGGCTACGGAGATACGAGTGTTGAAGCACCTTTGCCACCCCAACATTATAAAGCTTCGGGATGCCTTTGATGATCCTCGGACGCAAGAAATACACCTTGTTTTGGTACAAGCTTCACTATGTAACTTACGTCTCGAGCTTGAGTGTTCTGACACCTTGCAGGAGCATGTCCCTGGTTGCGATCTGTATGACTACATTGAACAACGGGAGTCCCCGCTCACACTTAACGAGGTACAACTAATATCATTCTCTACCCATTCGGTTCATTAGACCCTGACCCTATATTAATTCCCTTTCTTAATGATCTTCAGGTCCGATGGTTGACGTACCAAGTGCTGAAAGCACTGCATCACTGCCACCAGAATCGAATAGTCCATCATGACGTGTGCCTTGAGGTGCCTCAACAGCTCTGGCCCACCTCACTGTTCTGAAAGACGCCTGCTCAATACTGTTTTTCCTCTGCAGAACTTGATGATCTACCAAGCCAAAGAGGCACATTCCAAGACAGACAAGTATGCGAAAGTCGAATACCTACCAAATGTATACTATTGACTTCTCTGGTTGTCGTTTGCATCATACTGACCGACAAGCGCATTCTTCAGTCCCTTCCGGCCAATGCCCAGCTTTGCTCGGTAAAGTTAATCGATTTTGGGTTCTGCGAGGAAGTCCAGCCGGGCCAGCTCCTCGAACGCTTCTCTGGCAGCGAAGCCTATGTTGCTCCAGGTGAGGCCTTCTTCTTCTTCTTCTTCTTCTTCTTCTTCTTCTCCTCCTCCTCCTCCTGCCACCGTTGCCTCAATGTGTTCATCCTTTATTCACATCAATCCGTTCCCAGAAATTTTGGATGGGGAGCCGTATGAGGGCCCACCGACTGATGTCTACTCTCTCGGCGTCGTGTTGTACATTCTTTTACGGGGGCGATTTCCATTCAACCCTGCCGACATCGAGGAGCATTACGATCAGGCCACCAACCTAGAATACCTCTTGTCTCTCTTGTCCGAGTTCGATAACCCTCGAGAGGCCGATGTACGTTCGCTCCTCTCTCTCCCCGGGACATTGGATTCTCTCCTTACTCCTCTCCCTTGTATCTTCAAGGTGTATGAACTGTTGGCGTCTATGTTTGATCCGGACCCCAAGACTCGCATCACCCTCAATGAAATTTTGGCTCACCGTTTCTTCTACGGACTGAGCGATGTAGATAAAAGCGTACGCTTCCCATTCTTCTCCATGAAGGCTTCGTTCTGTTTTCGATTTTTTCTAAAACACGACTTATGTGGTGGCAGTTATCGGAGGAGATTATTGCACACCCCTTCTTCTCAAGTTCACAGACGAGCACGGTCGATAAGAACGTGCAGCCCTGCTCATGAGTATCCTCTTGAAGAATAAAAACTGGAGAGAAAGCGATAAGCGCAGCGTCCGTTCCCTTCGCTTTCCTTTTCCTTTTCCTCTTCTTCTTTTTCTTCTTTTTTTTTGGAATGAAGGAGTTGTGGGTGGCTACAAGGCCATGGTCCTTCACTGCCTCAGTAGTACCTGTGCTGGTGGGCAATGTTGCGGGGTATCTCTTGCAACGAGAGGGCGATGACCAGTGGTCCTGGGCTACACTAGCTCTCACACTTGTTGGCGTCCTGTCCGTACACGCGGCGGCTAACCTCACCAAGTACCAGTCAGCCCTCATTTTGTCTTGTCACTTGCTGGAATGGTTAATCTTGTGGGTGAGCAGCACTTATTGGGACTTCATAAGCGGTAACGACCAGCGAGCAACCGCGAGTGATCGCACCTTGTTTGACCTCGGCCTCAACCCGCGCCAAGTGCTGACCTTCTCCTTGATATTGTACTCTGTAGCCCTCACCATTGGCGCTTATGTCGTCTTCGCCTGGGGTGGCTCGCTTGACCTCCTGCTCCTCTTCGCTTTTGGCCTGCTGCTGGCCTACTTCTACACCGCCGAGCCTGTCCGGTTGAAGGCAAGGGCGTTGGGCGATGTGACCATCCTCTTGTGCTATGGCCCGCTGCCCGTGCTGGGTGTCTTCTTCATGCAGACAGGACGATGGGAGTGGCTCGTTCCCATTCTCCTTTCCTTACCCCCGGGCTTGCTTTCGGTGGCTATCCTGCACGCCAACAACACGCGAGACCGCGACAAGGACCGACAAGCTCACACCCTTACCCTCGCCCACTTGCTTGGAACCATCGACAACTGTCGGCTCTTCTACATTGCTCTGATCGCTCTGGCTTACATCTGCGTGTTCGTCGTTGATTTGCTTCCGCTGGCTTTCGATCGGAAGGCCTTCGGAAGTTTTGCAGGTGGTTCATTGCTCCTTGTCATCCTTCCTTTGCTTGGCTTGCCCATAGCCCAAGGCCTCGTGCGTCGATTTGGACGGAGTCTCGGACCGCGCGACGATACGATGGTGGAGCAGACGGCTCAGTTCCACCTTCTCTTCGGCTTGTTGATGCTGGGTGGTCTTATCTTGCATGGTTATCTCTAAATAAAACGAAAGCTATTCATATTTTCGATTTCTTTTCCTATAACTTCACCAGTGCAGATAAACGGTGCTGGGAAGATGGAAGATTCAGCCGGTGGTGCGAACGAGAAAAGGATTTGCTTGTTGGGCATTTGGCTTTGACACATCTCGCTTATCGATACAATTTGATTGTTTAGATATGAGATTGCCGGCTCGCCGTATGTACGGCTTGCTGCTTCGTTGGACCGACCTTCCCTCATGGAGCGAACGTGAGCACCCCCTTGCTTATCCGCAGGAACATGTCGTTAATAGTTTAGTTCAGAGACAGCTCAACAGAAACGCGAGGAGCAGAATGCTAAGGTTTCTTACCGTCGCATGTACGCCCGCGTCCCTCACCTGCAGGTTTGCCCAGCCTGGCACTTCATCTCTCCCTTGTTGGTGTCTCAGTCTTCGACTTCACTCAAGGAATTGAGCGCTAAGGTCGCTGCACTACATCTCACTGCAGAAACCGCTGCGACCCTCCCGGAGGTACGGCGTTAAACAGTCGCGAAGTGTTGAGGCATTGACTCAGTGTACCTAGGCGGTGTGCGACTTGATAAGGGCCTATATGGCCAAGGCTGCACAGATATCCAACTTCGGCAGTTACAAGGAGTTCTATTCGCGTGAAGGAACTTCAGTATCTTGTTCCTTTGGAATGCCCGTGTTGCGATCGTTTCAGAGCTACGGTCCTGATGAGACACTTAACGGAGAGTGTCGCTGGTTTTTCATGAATGGTCAAATCGAGTGCCTTGAGCACTATCGGCAAGACTCACTCCATGGGGTCACCCATCTCTCCGCAAGCGATTAACACACATTCGCAGTGCATTTTACTGATATTGTTTGATATTGTTTGTCGTCAATATCAGGTCTCGAAGACATGGTTCGAGAGCGGGCAGATAGAATCGGAGCGGGAGTGGCAAAACGGGATGCTCCACGGTCAGACCAGGGAATGGTATCCCAATGGTGAGCTGAAGACGCATGAGGTGTGGCGGGGCGGGATGCGAGAGCGGATCATCGTGGCTGATGGTCGCAAGCGGGCTGATCCCTCGCTCGGCTTCCTAGTCGGGAGCCGCATGCGTGCGTGCGTGGGGGGCAATGGGATGCGACAGAACTCGGGCTCTCTCGAAGATCTCTCGCTCGATGGCGGTGCTATGCGGGTGCCACGCCCTGAGCGTTTTCAATAAAGCTGTTTTATCTGCTCCGGCCGGAGCTTTTGGGAGCCGAAAAGGGAAGTGTATTTTTTTTTTAAATTATTTATTTATTTGTCAGAACCCTCATTCAGCGCAACTCAGTTGCAATCTAGGATACAGAATCGGCCAAGCAAGGTAAGGCCTCGCGCTTGCTAAGCAAGTCTAGCATTAGGCGTTTGGCCCCAATTGTCGATTCTAGTTAACAGAGTAAATTGATTGTTTAACCACCTAAACGCCTGCTATGCACGCACGCCAGGGTTACTTCAGGGCTACTCTTCACACGTACACGACATGGGCTCTCAGCCACCACCTCAAGTGATCGATCTCATCGATAAGAACGAAGAGAAAGGACGAGAACGCAACAAGTCCACAGATCCCGAAGAGGAAACCACAGTTGCAAGCATCGCGTCGGCCACCCAAGCCAACGATCTAGACAAGCAGCTCAATATGCACCACTCTTCCTTTACCAAAAGTACTTTTTTTATGTTACGTTATGTTATTTTGGCACGTGCATTTACATTTTAAGTTTCCAGAGCGACAACTGTCCACAACTGGCCATTCGGTCGCCAGAGGTGCCCCGCTTTCTTTCTATGCTTGGAGTTGAATGAAGGGGAGCGCATTTGATAAATATGATTTTTCCAGGATTTCCACGATGGTTTTTGCCGGTGGCGGCTTGCCTGGCCTACAGCGTCACTTCCATGGCAACAACTTTGTCCAATAAGGCGATCATGAATCTCTACGATTTTAACTTTCCTCTGTCTCTCACCATTTTCCAAGTACGTAGCACATTTTGGTTATTTCTTGAATATAAGAATTATTTCCCACACATATAGTTTGGCTGAAGGGAAGAGTAGTGCTAATATGACCTCTTCTCCAATTTATGAATAGAATATTTTTGTTACTGTCTTTGTTCTGCTGTTTAGCCATTGGGGCGTTTTTCATGTGGAGCCCCTCGAAAAGCGGAAAGTGGTACGAAAACCACCTGGCTGGCTTGTCAACCAAACGATCGTTCAGTGAATGATTCACTTCCATAATAATCAGCAAACCTGGTTACCGCTCAACATTGCGTTCGTGCTGATGCTAGTTTTCTCTCAATTGAGGTAGAATAACACCATTTATCATTCTCATTATCATTTATTTTCGTGTACTCAATACTTTAACATCATTATTGGCGATTAGGTAATTTTATTTTATTGTTAACAAAAAACAAAACAAAACAAAACAAAACAAAACAAAACAAAACAAAACAAAACAAAACAAAACAATCCAAGTTTGGGACGAATTTCGGTGGCGATGGTGACTGTCTTCAAAAATTTCACGACAATCGCGATTTCATTGGGAGATCGCATTTTCTTCGACAATCCCATTTCTCCGTCCATCGCGGGCTCGCTGGCCATCATGGTAATGATTTATTTTTCTTCCACATATTACTTCGTGTTTTTGAAAAGAAATAAATAAATAAATAAAAAAACGAAATACAGGGCATGGGAAGTCTGGTGGCGGGTTACAACGACCTCGAGTTTCGGACAGACGGCTATGTTTTTATGGCCCTTAACTGTATCTGCCAAACAACTTACGTGGTACGTGTCATACCATAAATTTTTCTATGTATATAGTGTCACTTTTTTGAGGTTGTTTTTTCCTCTGATTACTATTTACTATATATATTATTAGTTGTACATGAATAAAGTGGTGCGAGTCCTCAGCCTGGACAAGTGGAGTTCGATGTACTACAACAACCTCATCTCCATTCCCGTCCTCCTTCCGTGCTTCCTCGTCTTCAACGAACTCGGCTCCGTCTTCTATTCGTACGTAGTAGTCAACCTATTTTTATTTTTTTATTTTGAAAAAATACATATAATTTATTTATCATTTAAAAAAAAACCCTGAATACACAATTTTAAGGCCGGCGTGGTCGAGTCCGTCTTTTTGGTCGCTTCTGATGGTGAACGGCGCATGTTCCTTCGGCATTTCGCTGTGCACGTTCTGGACCATGTCCGTCGTGTCGCCCACTACCTTCTCCATGGTACGTTCAGTAACTGGTTGGGCGATTTACGTCGAGGTCTGAATTTTGCGTGTTGCGCTCGTCGAAATCTGGCGTTTCAATGCGTAGGTGGGTTCTTTCAACAAGATCCCGCTGACGATTATAGGGTCACTCATCTTCAGGACTCCCTTCAACCTGATGGGCAAGCGTACGGCCATTCTCGTTCATATTTCGTGTATTTCGGATCGAGGATGGAGAGATTTACCAACGAACTGACCTCACTTTGTTGAAATCGTTAAAAGTGAGCACAATGGTGGGTTTGGGTGGAGCGCTGGTTTACTCGTGGGCCAAGGCCAAGCAGCAGAGCGAAAGGAAGCTCGAGAAATCGAAGCCACCATCCTCCTAGTGGGTGTATTCTCTCCTGCAGGCCTTCTTCTTCTTCTTCTTCTTCTTCTTCTTCTTCTTCTTCTTCTTCTTCTTCTTCTTCTTCTTCCTCCTCCTCTCCAACCTCGTTGCCCTCATCGCCCGTGGTTGTCTTGCTCTGTGCACCCTTCCTCTTGGGCACCACTATCTCGACCGCTCGAACAGCGAAGCCTCTTTTTAGATGACAAGAGAATGTACCAACTTTATTGGCTCACGCTTCCTTTGAGCTTGCATTAAAGGCACACCCACCCTCTGGTGCACCAATCTTGCCATACACGATGTAGGCAACCATGCTGCTCACTTCCTGCTCTTGGACTATAGTTGCCGATTGTCATTGTTACATTGGAGATTCGTAAGGACAACAGACAGCATGCAGCCCGGAGTTACGGAGTAGTATGAGAGTCCAGTGAAAACTGGCTCAACCCGCTACCCCCTAATGCTCGGCTTTTGAAGCAGCCAGGAGCCCAATAGACAGAGAAAGAAATAACAAATCTTCCGTCCAAGAAACCACATGCCGCACGTTCGTGACGGGGGGGGCAGCTATTCCTCCTTCGTCTTTTCTGGTGGTGGAGATACCCTCGCGCTGTGCTCCTCCTTACCCAGACGGAAGTACCTTGTTGGGTTGCTGCTGTGCCTCCTTACCTCCGCTGCCCTGCTCTACGTCTACTGGAAGACCTCGCTGGAAGCCTGCTCGCCCCATATAGATCTTTATGCAGAGGAACCCTACAGCAGATTAATGGCTCCAGACCCCGTGAGCCGGCCGTCTCGACCTCCAACGGAGGACGAAGTGAAACGACCTCGGGTGGTGGTCTCCATGGCGTCTTTCAAGCAGGAGGTAGAGCCCACGCTGAGGTCGCTCCTCTTCGAGTCCAAGATGAGACCCGATGTCGTATACGTGCTGGTGCCCAAGCAGGTGCGGCACTACAACATCATGCAATCGGATATCAAACCGGAGCTTCTCCGCCTTCGAGACTCCATCAACCGGGAACTCCAAGGAGCGAACGACAGCAATCGCGGCGTTAACGAGGTAGTGAGGGTGATGCACGTAGATGACCGCGGAGGCAACACGAAGCTCATTCCTGTCTTGCGGATGGAGCATGATCCCTACACGCTCATCGTGACTGTGGACGACGATGTGGTGTACGGGCCGGATCTCCTCAGTTCCTTCGTCGACGAGGCTGGCCGTAGGCCCGACTGGGCGCTGCACATGGCCTGCGAGAACTTCAGTTCCGCCGACTACGGTCTGCTGCGTCCTTCACACAGGATCGAAGGCGTCCCAGGCCCGTGCATGTTCGGAACGGGCGCCTGGGGCAACGCCTTTCGCCGGTGGTTCTTCGACGCCAATGCGGTGGAGAACCTGGCACGAGGGCCCTCGGGCTGCTTCATCCACGATGACGTGTGGATCGCCGGCAATCTGTGGGAAAGGGATATTCCCAAGTACAGGATACATTGCCCAGACCCTGCGTGCTTCATCAGTCACAAGGGTCACGGTCAGCAGATACACAACGACGCTGGAGCCCACTACGACCGGAACACCTGTGCCAATTTCTTCTCCTTCTTCCAACCCAAGAGATGAGCGGCTGCGCCCTCATTCTTAGCATTCTGTGCTGTTTTCTATACCAGTCAACGGTCGCTCAATAAAATGCACGAATTGAATTCCCTTCCCCCAGGTTGGTTGTGCATTTTTTGTGCTTTTCTTTTTAGATTGTAAACACATGAAGCCACCAAGGCATGAAAGCAGGTTCTGTTTGGTTTGGGCGGTGCTGGCACTTAGCTTCTTTGTACTTAAGGTTCAGACATAGAAGTTATTTTTTTTTTTTTTTGTGGTAACACGAAGAAAAGTTGTCGAAGCACCAAAGGCAGCTTTTCCTCTTTCATGTCGTACTGGTCTTTAGTGTTTCGTTTGTGTGCTGGCAGCAATAACGACAAAGAATACACTGATACCATATTCATAAATAGACGATAAGTGTATTGATGGTTTGGTGTCTGTCAGAGTGATGCTGCAGAGGCACTATATGGAGAGCGGACATGTCTGGCTGGTGGCATCAGGAAGGCGTGCTTCCCCTCTGGGGCAAGTAATACCACAGGTAAGGAGGCGTGCGTGGCGGCAGGCTGCTGCTGGTCGCCGATCGCGTACGACCCCAACGGGACGAACTGCCCACCGGGGACGGGCATTCCTGCGTGCTTCCTCCCCAACACTCCTGTTGTCGGTATAATGAAACTCCACACCATCAGTACGGTGCGGCGAGAGCGTGACTGTGGACACACTTTGTCTTTGCAGGATATCGTGTCATTAAGAGGATCGACAAGAAGGGCGGAATGGAACTCTATCTTACCTTGGCTCAACAAGCCAACTTGTATGGAGAAGACATTGCAACCCTCCGTATGAATGTTGAGTACTGGAGTAAGGTAAGCGAACATTGTAATGACTCGCAAGGGGTGTCATGATCGCTCTCATCACGTGTTTATGCTGCAGTCCCAGTTACGTGTAACCATTACCGATGCTGTTCGGAAACGCTGGGAAGTCCCACCCGATGTTCTGAGTCAGAAAGCGCAAGTCTTAGCACACGAAGAAGATACAGACTACGAGATTGTGGTGAACAATTATCCGTTTGGATTTGCAGTCGTGCGCAAGTCAACAGGGGAAACTCTGTTCAACACCTCATCACCCTCATGTACTCGCTGCTTGAATGCTCCTTCGCTTCGTTGTGAACTGACGTTAGGATTACACTTTATTAAGTGGTCTCTGAGGGTGATGCATTTAATGGCCTTGTATTCGAGGACCAATACCTTGAAATAAGCACGAGCATCCCGCAGGTTTACTCCTCAGATCGCTGCCTTTCTTGGGGGGGGGGACCGGTGGTTCTCTCACTCTCATTTTTCACTCAGGATTCCGTGCTGTATGGCCTGGGCGAGCGTGTGCACTCGCTCAGCCTGAATAGATCATCTGCCTACTACACATTCTTTGCGGCCGGTAAGCACGCCGGTTGACAGTATTGCCGAAGAGAGGGGGGGGACAGGATTGACGGTATCAGGTTCGTTAAGATAATGGAGGTGTTCCTTTCATGGAGAACTTGTACGGAAGCTATCCCTTCTACATGGAGCTACGCCGATCTTCCAATCAGGTCAGCTTTGCATCATAACTTCTTGAAACTGTGATCACAAGGGCCGAGCGGTGACAGATTGAGTGATCACAGGCGCATGGTGTCTTCCTGTTCAATAGCAACGGCATGGACATATACTTGGGCCCAACCATGCTCACGTATCGAGTTATCGGAGGAGTTCTTGACTTCTTTATCTTCACTGGTCCGACTCCGGCAGCCGTAGTAGATCAGTACACGCAATTAGTCGGTCGGCCTTACATGGTAAGCAAGCTTCACTGACACACACGCACACACACATGTTTTGTATTTGCTTGTGCACCATATAAGGCCTACATTCACTACATGTGCAATCCAGCCACCCTACTGGGCTCTCGGGTGGAATCAGTGCCGGTACGGCTATCGGAACGTGAGCATGCTGCAATATGTGGTTGAACAGTATGCAAAGCACGAAATACCGCTTGATTCTATTTGTACGTACTGCGGAAGCCAAAGGATAAAAAAGCAAGAGAGTTTTCGGGCAAGCACTCACATCGTTCACCCCTTTTTAAGGGAATGACATCGACTACATGGACGCTTATCTTGATTTCACGTTTGATCCTGTACGCTATCCGCTGCTCGAGATGAAGGTAACACCGACGTGTGTCCCAATCGCGCGTCATGGTGCTCACAAGGCCTTCTTGGTTCTTTCGTAGTCTTTTGTAGAGCAGCTTCACAAGAACCACATGCACTACGTTCCGATCGTTGACTCCGGAATAGCAAATATCACAGGCTACCCTGCTTGGGACCAAGGGTTGGGTGTAGGCACATTTATCAAAGACAATCAAGGTATCCTGATATGAGAGAGAGAGAGAGAGAGAGAGAGAGAGAGAGCGCTCACTCTGTCTACGTCTCTCATCCAGGGCTGGAGCCATTTATTGGTAAGGTTTGGCCGGGCTACACAGCCTGGACGGACTACTTTCATCCTAACTCTGACTACTTCTGGGCGTTGCAATTCAAGTACTTTCTTGAAACAATACCCATTGATGGTGCGTGATTGAAAGACCTTGCAAACGCATCTCACCAAGCTTATGGACAGTTGATGGATGGATGGATGGATGATAGATATAGAATGATTGATTGTGTTCACCCCCCCAGGTGTTTGGCTGGATATGAACGAGCCCAGCAATTTTTGCAATGGAATGTGCGATGACCGAAAGGAGCCGTCACGGGTACAATATGAGGAGGGTCCCAATCATCCTCCTTACGCTATCAACAACAAGTTATGCACAGCTCCCTTGGAAAAAGGAACTGTGTCAATGGACGCCCGGCAGTACATATCCAGTCATTACAACCTCCACAACCTTTACGGTAAGGAACGCATGCGGCCTCAGCTGATCTTCGCCTCGTCACTATCTGAAGCATGACGGTCCTCAGGCTTCTCAGAGATCAGATCAACCTACAATGCCCTGCGGCAAGTCCAAAAGAACAAGCGCCCTGTCATCATCGCGCGGTCAACCTTCCCGGGAGCCGGCCGCTACGCCGGTCACTGGTTGGGCGACAACAAGTCCTTGTGGCAGGATCTCTACAATTCCATTCCTGGCATGCTCAACTTCCAACTGTTCGGAATTCCCCTTGTAGGAGCCGACATATGCGGTGGACGTACGTGAGCGCCAGCCCTGGCGTCGTCGTCTCCGCTGAGATGGCGGTTCATTCATGGCTCTCTTCTATTCATCAGAGGGCGACACAACGCTGGAGCTGTGCTCAAGGTGGATGCAAGTGGGAGCCTTGTCCCCCTTCGCACGTAGTCACAATGCACTTGGCAGCATTCCGCAGGGTAAGCGGCCGGCCATCAGGTTGATAGCATTTACGTGGAGAGGAGAGATTACGATTGACACACGCTGTAGAGCCGTATGTCTGGCCTACGCTTGCAAGGATAAGTCGACTCATACTGGGAGTCAGATACTCGCTGTTGCCATATTATTACACCCTATTTCACCGTGTACGCACTCCCCAGTGGGTTCCTTCCTTGTGCGCTTGAGACTTGCTTCTTCAATTCCCATTCACCTTGCCACAGGCACACGTGGCTGGTGAAACTGTCCTGCGTCCCTTGTCATTCGAGTTCACCGACGATGTAACCACTTGGGATATTGATCGACAGTTCATGATAGGGTCTCACCTTCTTGTCTCCCCTGTTCTTGAGGAAAACGCCACATACGTGAGGGCCTACATTCCCGAGGGCGAATGGTGCACTGTCCCTTCTAACCAAAAGAATCACACCACTAATGCTCACTATTGTGCAGGTATGATTTTTATGATCATCAGCCACTCTCGACCCGAACTCCTTCTTGGAACGACCTTCATGCCCCGCTTGACAAGATAAATGTACTACCTCCTTAAATTCATGGTGGTTTTGTCTCATGTTACGGTTTAGATCCATATTCGAGCCGGTGCTATCCTACCTATACAGCTGCCTGCCCTCACAACCTACGCTTCCAGGCAAAATCCTTTCCACATATTAGCCGTACCCTTCAATGGACATGCAAGTGGACTCCTTTACCAAGTATGTTAACTTGTTCCTGAACAATTAACAATAGCTAATCTGCTGCATGTTCACTATCCTCCAGGATAAAGGTGATGGTTTTGAATTCCACGAAAAGGAAGAATATCTTTTGGTTCAGTACATGCTCGATGTCTCATCCACTTCAAGTCTGATAGCTGAGGTCTATATCCTGCCCCTTGGTTTATGGGCACCGGGTCCTTAACTTGATATCTTCTGGCTAGGTGATCTATAACCGGTATGAACCGTTGCCCACCTCAGGGGTGGAGAACATCACAGTGCTTGGCGTGGGTAGCTCTCCTCTATGGGCCACACTGAACGGGCAGGCAGTGCCGATCACTTACAGCGTGGAGAAGAAACAACTCCAATTCTACCTCAACTCAAGTGTGCTTCCACTGAACCAACCGTGGAAGCTCTTATGGGGCCATTAAGTATTGATGTAAAACCTCTTTAGACATCAGTTTGTTTTATTTCAACTGAAGAACCTTTAGTAAATCAATTTTTAGTAGATACAACCAAGCTTGGCTGTGGACGCAGACGTTAACCTCTGCAAGTTGCCTGTCGCAGTTTTCACAATTATTTTGAAGAAAAAAATATTGCAATATTTTTAAGAGAGAGAGAAAATAGTGGATATTGACACTCTCAGAGCAACACGGGATGGGTGTTTTCTCGTGGTTGTTTTCCTGGTTTAGGCGATCTAAGGTATGATGCACCAGTTGCCTCCATATAGAGTAGCACTAACTTTT
This sequence comes from Acanthamoeba culbertsoni, assembly GCA_000826265.1. Taxonomy (NCBI): domain Eukaryota; phylum Discosea; order Longamoebia; family Acanthamoebidae; genus Acanthamoeba; species Acanthamoeba culbertsoni. Next base: position 15,470 of record CDFF01069973.1, read on the forward strand.
AATGTTAAATAAAGCCGACCATCAACTACGAAGAAATCTTGACACAATTGCAGACTGAGCTAAGAGAATGGGAGTCCCGTAAGGCTGCCGCCGTGGCCGCTCATCGCACTGCAGTCACAAGGCTATTGTTGTACTCTTGCATACTGGAGATCATCTTTTTTCTTTGGTGCGGCCGACCGCCACTTGGCCCAGTACTATGCTGCTTAACACCTTCCCCTCCCTTCGCTGGATGGGCCAACAGGTATTACTTCTGGACCTCACCTACGGACGTGGCCGACCACTTGACTTACATCGCCCCAGTTTTGCTCACCCCTATTCTGTACTCTCCTGACACCCGAAGAACTGCTCTTATTTTCGCTGTCACTGTCTCGCTCACTACACACACGCTTCAATGTCTTTGGCACATTGCAGAGGCTACATTGCCAAACGAATCATTTCGTGGTTCTACAACAACAGAATATGCAAGGCCGGTGCGTCTTCTCCATGCCACTCCAAGCAGTAGCAGTAAAGGCGGATAGTTCTCACTTGACACGCTGCAGATGCCAAACTTATTGAGCTGGAGAACCAACAAGCGGAGAAAGTGGAAGAGCTGAAGAGAGCCACCAACTTTTACAAGACTGCTCAGCTGGTGAAGCAGTTCGATAGGAAGGTGCTGTGCAGTAATTGGACAATATAAGAAAATATAATATAATATAATATAATATAATATAATATAATATAATATAATATAATATAATAACAACCAATCCACAGGCACGCACGCCAGCACCGGCCGCGCGTAAGCAGTCGCCCGCTGCAGGAAAGAGGGCCCCAGCAACTCCTGGCCCACCGCCCGCACGGCGCGTATCGCCGCCCCAGCAGCCGGCCACCGTCGGCCCGGCTCAACGCCACGCCCGCCCGTCCGCTCGGCCGCCGGCGTCCTCCTCTCCAATCCCTCCGCTGTCGTTGCCCGACGAGAAGTCCGGCGAAAAGTTGGCCCCGCCTGGCGCCAATCCGTCCGTCGGGCCATCCGAACCGTCGGCCAGGCCGCCCTTGCCCGTCCCTCCTCCGCCGCGGACCGGCACCGCCGCGGCACCGCCGGGCAAGGTGAGCACAATGCCCCCGCCGCAGACGCCATCGCGAAGCTACTACATGCCGGTACCCGATCGCAACAATCCCGTGGCCATGCCTGGTACGTTCGGTCGCCCTCCTCTTCCCATTTCCCGTCAGCGCTTCTGCGAGATGGTTTTGTGTCTTGCTCATGAAAATGTGGAATGGCACCGGGCTGAAACATATCTCAGCGCGGAGCGAAAAGCGGCGAGGCTGGTTGGACACGATTCTCGACATCATGGTCGGCGACAGCGAAGGTACGCATTCACAATCGTGTCCCCGACACAAGCACAAGGAAGCTGAATAGTCTTGTCTTGCCAACAGAGAATTCGGTTCCTATACGCTGCATGCGCTGCAATGCTCTCTACGGCCATGTTCCACGGGCCGAAGTCGGCAGTTATCGTAAGGCTCTTACTAACTTTATCGCATTTTATTTAATTGTATTTGTCATCAGAATTTAGGCCTCATGCCACGTTTGTTAACCTTTGTGATCCAGAATTTACTTGTCGCAAATGTCGGTTCTGGAACGATCCACTCAACCCGAAAGCGCCCACGCAGCCGCAGAGTAGTCAGACCGCCCTAAGGAACGCTGATACTGCAGCAGGCGAGGATGAAGACGATATGCCCGGAGGCAACGATGCCTCAGAAACTGAACAGCGGCAATTTGAACAAGCCGGTGAAGAGGACGATAGGATAGAACGGTCCGAAGAGGAGGAGCGCGATGGTTCGCAAGAGCATCTCCTTACAGACAGCGACGTAATCGCTGCTGACGAAGAGGAATACAGTAATGGCAACGTGAACGGGGAAAGATTGAAGTCAGAATGAGAAAAGAACAGGTTTGAAAGTTTCTATCTCTCTCTCTCTCTCTCTCTCTCTCTCTCTCTCTCTCTGGCCTTTTTCTTACACTCCTTCAAAGATGAGTACTTCACCACTATCTGCAGTTCAGCCAAATTTTTGAAATTGCACCAAGGCCAAACTCCGAAAACAGAGAAAGAAGGCAAAGTCCGCATTCGGTGGAAGCAAAGGGATGAAATTGCCTAGTGTCCCCTTTCACAAACACCATGACCCGCTGTACAGCAGCCAAATTTGTTTGGGTTGCATTTAGTGCTCTACAGTTTCGAGCTAGCTTTGCCTTCCCCTCGCAGGTCAATGCCATTCAAATGGGTTTGACCCTAGCAGAGTCCATCGAACCGCATACACACACAGTAGGCCAAGTGCTGCAGACGTTGGAGGGGACAGAACAAGAGAAGGAAGCTTTACGGGCAATATGGGAAAGCTCAGCGACCTCAACTGGTAGGTCATCGGCTTGTGGTGTAACATAATTCGTTTAGAGTTCAAGGAGAAAATGGTCGAACTGGCGGAGGAGATTGTATTTAAGGCTCAAATCAACATCGCCGTCGACTTCATCATGGTGCTCGTCAATATATGGGCGATATACCACACCAACAAGCTCCTGATAGCAGCCAGGATCACCGACCAAGGGGTTCAAACCTTCATTGAAGAAAATGAGGTAGAGTGGAACCGACTCCTCGACAAGGTGGAGAATTGGACGTCAATCTCAGCGCTCGAAAAAACCACTGCTAAACTCGAAGTTCTAACGGAGATCCTGCGCATTGAGCGTTGGCTTTCCAAAGTTCGTGACCAGGCGGCAGGGCTCACAGAGAGACGCAAATTTACCGGAATAAAAGCCAGCACAAGTTTTCCTCAATTTCAGTCACGCAAGAATGTTCTCCATATATTTTATTTTATTTTATTTTATTTTATTTCATTGTGCCATTATTTTAATTGAGCACCAATGGCTTCGTACAACATGCTCCGCGTTGAGTTTTCAATTGCTCTTGGTGTGTACGAATATGAAGACAAGATTATTGGTGCTGGTATGTGACATTATTGCTGCATGTTTGTTGAGCAGGAAGGCATGTAGTTGCCCGTTGTGATATAAGGCGGGGGGATACCCTTGTTGCTGCTTCATCGGCGTGGGCTGCCGTTGCTGCCGTTATGCAAAGACCTGGTATGCTTTCTTCGGTCGCTTGCGGTCTTCTGTGTTCTTCGTGCCTCCGTGTGGTTCAGTCGTCCTCAAGAGAAGCGTACGCAGCCTTTCTCTTCGCCCACAACCCGCCATCTTTAAACTCAGGAGCGTCAATAGACATGAGGGTTTCTACTGTCCGCACTGCGGACAGTTCTGGTTCTGTTCTCAGAGTTGCTCAATATCCTATGAATATTCAACTCACCGACATGGTGAGTGTTTGTTCTGGCGACGAGTGGTTCTGGGTAACTCTGGTGAGAAACCGTCTCAGTTCGACGCACGATTCACGAAGCTGCAGGCTACATGCATGCGGATGCTTGTACATGTGATCGCTCTTAAACTGAGCGAACAAAGCACTGGTGTTGATCGAGCCAGCCACGGGGTCACCTTCAGCGATTTCGATCAGTTGATATCTAACCAAGAGATGATACGAGAGAAGGATCCGAGCCTCTTCCAAAAGTTGGGAAAGGTCGCCTGCTTTGTGCAGGAGATATTTCAATCCTTATTAGTGGATAGCTTCATTGATATTCCACAAGAATGGCGGCGGCATCTACCTTCAACTGATGAAATGGTGCAATGGCTTTGCATGATGCAGGTGAGCTCTCTCTCACCTAATTCAGGTGTAATAGTTAACTAATCACTTGCATGATGCAAAGTGCAACGCTTTTGAGATCACTCACAATGAGATGCGATGTGGAGTCGCTCTCTATCCGGATCTGGCGGTCTTCAACCACTCGTGTCAAGCCAACGCCGTCCTCGTCAAGGCAGACGGCTTACAAGCCGCTCTAGGTACCGTAAAGAAAATGGTCGCTCTATGTGACATTGCTGAGGGAAGTGAAATCACCATCTCCTACATCGAGCCCAAGGTGCCCCGTTTGTGATGTTAAGTCATAGTCTACTTAGTTTACTTTCGATATAGATATCAATCTTATTTTCCAGGCCACTACCGCCGACAGACAAGCTAAGCTGATGCGGAACTGGTTTTTCTGTTGCAAGTGCCCGTCCTGCACTGATCCGTCTTACTACGAATCGTAGGCATTACTTATCCTCCTATATGATTGTTCGAATTCCTGACGAAGGTTTTTCTGTGAAGCGATCGCTATGCTATGCGGTGTCTGTGTCCTCGCGACGGTTGCAGCGGAGCCAAGTTTTTCCCTCATTGCCCCTCATTGCATTCCCTATTGGAAGGCTTATTGGCTTTCCTTCAGGCTTCCAGTTAATTCAGAGGAAGATATGTCGCTGAGGTACGAATATGATGGTGCCTGGTTGACCACTACCCCGCATACTCGCTTCCTGTGCACCGACTGTGATTGGCGGACGGCCTAAAAACTGAAAGAGAACGCTGTATTTAGTAGATGAGATGCCAAGGTCTTGCCCAATTGGGGAAAAATGAATATAACATTTAAATGTTGGTGGCATGTGTGTTTTTTTTACCAAATACGCAATAACTATGGTTTTCATAATTTTTTCACTCTGTTTTCTCACGCGCAGAGTGGGGTAGAAAAATGTAAGAAACCCAAAGGCCACCTTTAAAGGACACGAAAACCAGAGATCAGATCAAGCAAGCGTTGGCCGTTTACAGCCCCTTCAATCCATCTCTATCTCCATCAATTCTTGCCCTCAACCCAAAATTACCCTATCCACTACCCAGTTGCGCAAGAACACTGAGCAAGCCTTAAAATGGGAGTACCCAAATTCTTTCGCTGGCTCTCCGAGCGGTACCCGCTGATAACAATCCCTATTGAGCCGTCGTTTACCCCGGAGTTTGGTTCGTTTGTTTACCCTCCCTCGTGAACGATCTATCAATCGCGACCACGCTGCGTGTTGCGATCTTCTTGCATTTTGCGCACTGATAATAACATCCGCGGGCAGACAATCTATACCTGGACATGAATGGCATCATCCACAACTGCACTCATCCTGAATGGAACGACAACGTGCTTAACAAGCTTACCGAAAAAGAGATGATTATCCAGATCTTTCACTACATCGACAGGCTATTTCATGTCGTAAAGCCACAAAAACTCATCTATCTCGCTATTGATGGTTAGTATCTCTCCCTTTCTCTCTCTTATTTTATTTTTATTTTTATCCTTGTAGCAGTTTCCAACACTGTTCTCACCATGAATGTCTTTCCGTGTGCCTTCGTTGCTGGTGCACATCATGCAGGAGTAGCGCCTCGCGCCAAGATGAACCAGCAGAGGCAGCGGCGGTTGCGTACCGCACAGGAAGCCAAGGAAGCCCTCGAAAAAGCCAACGAGAATGGCGACAAAGTTCCCCAGGTTGCATTCTTCTTCATTTGTTTTTTTTGTTTTTTTGTTTTGTTTTTTTTTTTTTGGTTGGCTTCTTTTGTCCCCACATTTGTTCGTTATGTTCTTACTTCATTCTTTTTATTATTATTATTATTATCTATTTTTGGCAATACAAATAACGTCAATATTTTCCTCATTGGACTCAATAACATGTGCAATGACGTAGGGAGATATGTTTGACTCCAACTGCATCACCCCCGGTACCGAGTTCATGGCCAAGCTGTCTGAATACCTCAAGTACTTCATCCGCAAGAAGGTCAAGGAAGACAGCGCTTGGCGGAAAGTCAAGGTCATCTTGTCTGGCCACGAGGTGAGGGCGCTTCTCCTCTTTCCTCCTTTCCTTCCCTTTTTCTCTACTTTTTCCCTTTCATCTCACCCCTTCAACCCTCCCCCCCCGCTCACCCACGCGTGCGGCCTCCTCGTACACAAGGTACCCGGTGAGGGTGAGCACAAGATCATGGAGTTCATCCGCAGACAAAAGATGCTGCCCGAACACGACCCCAACACGCGTCACTGCCTGTACGGCCTCGACGCCGACTTAATCATGCTCGCTCTCGTCTCCCATGAGGTAGATGTGCCCCTCCTCTCCCCCCCCCAAAAAAAACCGCTTTGTATTGTCGTCTGCATGTCTGACGCGCCATCCTTTGCGTGCTAGCCCCACTTCGCCCTCCTGAGAGAAGAAGTGACGTTTGGCCGCCGCAAAAAGAAACCAGACGCCACTCCCCCCAAATTCCAGGTATAC
>CDFF01069978.1:6103-20060 GCA_000826265.1 Acanthamoeba culbertsoni
CCCCCCGCCCAACCCTCTGATGCCTGTAGGGATTGGCCGACCTGGAGGCTGGCATCTTGCGAACGCCGGTCGAGCCTCTGTCCACGCTCCTGGATGACCCGCTGAGGTGCACACTCTCCCCCACAGAATGGGCAACGAGCTCCGTTCCACTTCCGGCGTCGACCTCGTCGCGAAGATGTCCCCCAGCTGCACCGTGCCGTCGCTGAAACCGACGGCACACGCACGCACACAAACCCACGCACACGCACACTCGCACGCACACGCACGCGCGATAGTTATTGACCCGCATGGCGCTGCAGGGCGTTGCGCGCACTACGGTTCAAAGCCACATTCTCGTTCCAATTGGCTCCCGAGCTGTACACCGCCATGCGACACCCGGAAGTCAAGGTTCTCAGAATAGTTTCGCTTCGTCAAGTTATCCCCTCTTATGCGAATGTTTGCCCATAACAAACCAAAACCAATCATCATCATCAACATGTTCTGCGCTTTAGCGCGCGCTGTTGCTGAAGGTGAGCCGGCAGCGTGTGGGGATCGAGCTCGACAAGATACTCAAGTTGCCCGCCGGCAAGGTGATGGACGCCTTCAGGAGCATCATAGCACTCGACATGCAGGACATCATCCTCCCCCTTCCGCCCTACACGCCCCTCTCCTCCTCCTCCTCCTCCTCCTCCTCGCCCTCCTCTTCCGCCGCCCTTCTCCCCTCGGACTCGCAGCGCGAGTCGTCCTTCGGCCAAGATCTACTCGCGGCCCCCGAACAGGAACGAGGCGACGCCCTCCGATTCGCCAACGCCAGCGGTGTCGAGGTGGAGTCCAGCGCCAAATGGTCCTTCAAGAACAAGCAGAACGCGTTGCAGTGCATGCGCCAGTTTGCCGAGTGCGTCAAGACCCCCGCCCAAAAAAAAAAGAACACCGGAGACCATCGCGATAGAGAGGGTCTGACGTCTAAACTATCACTCTAAAGACTGTTCGAGAATGCGACTAAGGCGGAGCAATCTCCCGAGGAGTCGCCCAGCTCGGACGCGTTGCTCGCCTCCTTCCTCATCCCCGCCTTGATCGAAAGAAATGTGCCGGTGCTGCGTCCGCTCTTCTTCAATTTCTCCTATTCTTCCGCCCTTGCTTGTAGGGGCGCGAGGCGGGATGTCAATAGCGGACTGAAAGGTTTGGCGGCTCGTAGGCAGAGCATCGGAGAAGCGCTCTCCTCTGGGCGACACAGGACAAGATGCGGGAGATCTACAAGGGGATATTCGCCTGCACGGAGGTCCTCTTCAAGGAGAGCCTCGCGGTCAGCATTACCCTCCGCTCTCTTAGCCACACGTTGCCATGCGTGTTCTGTCCTGGTCTGCTGACCGACACGCCCTTTCTTCCCCCCCCCCGGGCCTCCTCGCGCGCAGCTATCGAACGAACAAGCCAAGCGCGTGGGGGAACTACTTGTTGCTGCTGCACGCCTGGTCCCCATCATCGATTGGGTAGAGAAGCTGACGATGCGGCGTAAGCTAAGCGTTGGCGAGGCCCTGCGGATGCACCGAATCCAGCTGGGCAACTGGCTCATCTCCGTACACGGGTGCGCATCGCTCCGGTGGGGGTCGATGGGAGGGGGAAGGCAAGAGGGCACAAGCGACAACTGACGGGTCGGGCGTGTCGCGTGTGTACCGCCAGAGGGTCACACAAACCCGGACAAAAGGATTCCTGGCAAACGGCCGCGCGTTTGGCCTTTGTGGCCAGGCGCCATCTAGCCCAAGCTGTAGTCCGAAAGCCGCGCAGACTGCTTCTCGACGGTACAAAACTAAACAAAACAAGTCCCTCTCTTCCTGCCCAGCTCTTGTGGGGAGCGCGCTAAGTCCCCTCCTCGCTGAACCAAAGCCAACGAGTTCCTGGCGGAAATGAAAAGGACCAACATGGTATCGCTTGGCTCGGTCGAATCCGCATTGACCGTACTTCCCCCTCTCAGCAGCTCCCCCTCCCATATCAGGGTTAGGAACTACGTTTGATTGTTTTCGAAATCCCGCTTCTCTAGGGCAAGGAGATCATGGACATCCTCAAGACGCGGCCAAGCCCCCTCATCGGTGCGTCCCTTAGGTAGTGTAAATAAGAAATACCACTCATACTCGGGCAACAACAGGAGAGATCAAGAACAAGCTGTTGACATTGCAGCTCTACCGCTACAACAAAGTCACCAAGGATGAGGCCGCAGCCTTCGTCAAGGCCCTCGCGCCCAGTCACGAGGGCTAGCCTACCCCACAATAAAGAGAAGAGAATCGCAACAATGCACAAAAAGGGAGTGTAGCAATTCCAAGACGAGTCTCTAGGCACAGGTTGAGGCATTTCCCCCCACCGCATCCGCCGATGGGGCGACTGCAGCGCCATCACGAGAAGGCGGGAAGGCGTAGAGTACAAGGTTCTTTCCTTCGAAGTCCAGGTTGGCCGTGCGTATCCTATCGGGTGCCTTGGCGATCAGGTAGTCCACGAACTGCGCATAAGTCGACACAGGCTCCCCGTTGTGCTTGCGTCGGGGGAACTGCTTGCGATACACGCAGCACGGCACTATCGCGAAGCCTTTGTTCCTGTCGACGATGAAGGGTCAACACTGTGCCAGGCGAATGTTTACAAAGCAGGGGAATAAAAAAAGAAAAGAGAAAAAAGAAAAAAAAAGCAAGTACGCGAGCGGCTTACGCACCACTTGACCGCGAAGTCGACGATGGCGTCGGTGGCCTGGTCAGGGTGTAGACCCAGCACGATCGAGCAGCCCAGTATTCGCTGCCGCGCTTCGGGCCACTCCAGGTCGGGCGCGCTGTCCGTTTCCTCTTGCTTGACCTTGCACTTCCCGCGGCAACAGGCTTCATGGTCCTCTGACGCCTCCTCGGCCTCGCCGTCATGTGCGCCCTCCTTTTCCATCCCCGATTGCTTCCCCTGCCCGCTTTCCGTTTCCTCGGTCTGTCTTTCTCCTTCTCCTTCTTCTTCTTCTTCCGCCTTCCCCTTCTCTTCCTTCTTTTCTTCACCGTTTAATTCTTTGCCCCCGTGTTCGTCTCGGCTTTTGGGCTTCCGCTGTCCGCGTGTTCCGGCCGAGAGTCCCTTTTCCGTCCATACCACCGCCCGCGCCGCCGCCAGCTTTTTCCTATACGCCTCCGCTACCGCCTGGCATGCCAGGCCGTCAGTCACCTCCGCCGCGCTAGTGCAAGAGGAGGGGGGAGGGAACGGTACATCGTCGTTGCCCTTCTCGAGCAGTTCCAGCAGCTCATCGTCGAAAAACGTGCGAAGATGGGCGGGCGTACGCACGTCAGAGATGCTGGCGGGCGCCGGAACGTAGTTGTAGCTCTGCCAGGGTCCGGTTCGGTGATACATCCCCAGGGGCAACCTGCGTCAAAGGCTCAGAACTGGTGACTCGGGAAGGAAGAGATAGGGGATAGCTTGCACCTCTTGTTGAACCGGGCGAGTTGGAGCGGCCGAGGGTCAACCACGGTAGTGGAAACACCGGAGAGGTTGGCCAGTTCGAACGACAGCTCGCCCTTGCCGCCCGCCACATCCAATACCCCGCTGCCCTGGGCAAGTACGTCCCGGCCGAAAGTGTCGTGCAACCACCGCCTGTGCATTGAAGGGGGGGAGGTCAATAGGAAGAAGGCGGCACAGGAACAGAAGAAGCGCGCCACCTGAAGGCCCCGGCTTTACTTCGGTTTCTTATTCTATTCCTCCTGTTTGGCCCTCTGTTCCTAAAGCGCACGTTGCTCAACCTTGCAAAGAGGGATCAGAGCCCCTTCGGTAAGCAGCCTGTCAGGCACAAGGAAAAAGAAGACTCACGCACTTAGAAAAAGCTTTTCGGCGGTCCTCGGCGAGAGAGGATCCTGTTGCGCCCTCATCTCCGTCAACTGATCCGGTTTCGGTGGCCAAGGGTGGATGTTGGTAACGACACGCATCCATGAACAGGCACCAACCCATTCGCTTCCAGTGTTTGCACACCATCACTTCCGGTGTTGCTGCTTCCATGTCTTCTTGGGAAGATGAAGATGAATCATTTTTCCTTGTATTTTCACTCATTTTCTGTACACTGCAGCCAACTAACTTACAGGGGAGTTCTTCCAGGTAGGGTTCACAGCTTTTGAAACAGAGCGGAGAATATATGCTTGGTGCCATCTTTCTTCATGTTGAGGTTCATGCGGGCCGGCATCATCGAGCCGTCCTTGTGCAGCACCAACACATCCCGTTCGTCCGGCTTAGTACCTCCACTCTTCGCGTAGTTCCCCAATTCACTGCACGAGAGTGTCAGTTTGATTGGGAGGGGAAGAAAAAAAAAACAACTGTAGCACGTACGATACAAACTCGCTTGTCAAGATCATCGACGCATTTCGACCGATGACTTCCAACAGAGAATACCCGAACAAGCCCGTGCAGGCATTGTTGTAAGCATGGATTTTACCTGAGAAGTGAGTTAGTACTTCGCCGCTATCAGAGGAAGACAATGGGCCACACCTGTTTCGTCCAGGATGATGGCAGGCACCGCGAGGGTGTCTAATAGCTCGCGTTCCTGTTGAAGCAGCGTCTTCTTCTTCTCCAGCTCGTCTTCCACATCGCGCATTACGCCGGTGAAATATCGCCGGTCGGGACCGATCTGTTGCTCGGTGAGCGACAGGTGCACCGACAGAATCTCCCCATTCTTCTTTTGGGCCACAACGTTTCGACCGAAACCAACCACGTGGCCCTCTCCCGTAGCAAGGTAACGTTGGATATAGCCGTCGTGCTTTTCTGAATGGTGAACAACATGTTAAGCTCCATTTACAGCCAGTAATGCGATAGTCTAACCAAACCATACCTGCGATGGACGTTGGCATGATCAGTTTTACGTTCTTGCCCACAATGTCCTCTTTGGCGAAGCCAAGCTTTTCGCTGGCGGCCTTGTTCCAAAACAGGACGATGCCGTGCTGGTTTATCACCACGGTGGCGTCGAGCAGCGAGTCCAGCATGCCGAACATGGCCGCGTCGGCCGAGCTCGCCTCCTGAGCACAGTCCTGCGGCTCCGCGCGCTGCTCGGCGGCGGCAGAGGCCCGCGGGCGGATGGTGGCCGTGTAGAGCGTGGAGTCCCCGTTTTTGCCCTCGCTGATGGAGAGGTGGACGGGGAATTCGTGCCCGTCGGCGTGAAGGGCCGTGACGTTGCGGCCGATACCGATGATCTTCTTCTTTTTGGTGCGCCTGTAGGTCTTGAGGTACCTGTCGTGCTCGCGAGCGACGTCGGAAGGCATGATAATGTTGACGTTCTTCTTGAGCACCTGCTTTTTCTTGTAGCCGAACAACTCTTCGGCTCTCTTGTTGAATACCAGAATCTTGCCCTTTTCGTCCGTAGTTATCACCGCATCCAGCATCGTGTCCATCACGTTGGCGTTCCTCTTGGTCACCTTGGCCTTCTTCTCCGAAAGGTACAGCTTGAGCGAACCTGCGATACAAGGTTAGCGACTTCGTTTATATCTACACGAGGAAAGGATGGATAGACAGCCTCTCCCACCTTGCCCATTCCAGCTCTTGATCGCACTTCGAATTCCTTTCGTGGTCTTGACTCGGATCATGTCTCCCTCCGCGTCCTTGAATTTTATCTCCATCGTGCGCCCATATTCCTTCCGTATCTTCTTAGCCAGATCAGCGAACTCGATCGTCGGCGAAACGTGGATGAGAGAGATGTCCTCCTTGAAGATGCACTTAATGGTTATCTGTGATTTTTTTTGTTTGTTTTTATTTTTTATTTTTTTTATAAGTAAGGCGCTATTCCTGTGCAATCATGAGTGTCCTGGTAGGCACCTTATCGTTCCTAAGTTTTTCCTTGAACGTGTCGGACACTGCACTTTTCGAAGACTGCGACTTGTCGATGTCACCACACAATGCCCACTCAACAATACGAGGAAAACAACAATGAGGGGGAAAAGTACCTTTTGTGATGTTTTCGAGCCTGTAGAATGAGAGGACTGCATCGAAAGAGAGTGTTGCGACGAACTACCATCGTCTTCGTCATCCTCTTCAACTGGGTCAAGCCCGTGTTGAAGCATTTTGATTCTTCGTTCTAACTTTTTCCTGTGCCCTACCTGAGAAGCATGATAAGGGCTAGGGCTGAGCTATGAGTTGGTCGTCGTTCCTTACCTTAGTGATCCCGAGAGAGATGAAGTCTGCCGTGTCGAGCTCCTTCAGCTCGGCTCCGGAGACAGCATTCTTCATGAACTCAGCTCTGTATTCGCTCATGGAGAGCCAGTCTAACCAGACTCCCACATCGGAAACCGTCCACTCCGCCGGGTCGACACGCCTCAGCCGGGCGAGACCAAAGGACATGGGCGACTTATCCATAGCACGCTCGTGCTCCAACAGCCCATCCAGGGTCAGCGGAGTGCCTCCGTCGCTGTTGGTGGAAGCGTTCGAAAACTGTCCCGACCAACGCTTCGGCACACTGGTTTCCTTCTTGGATACCTTGGCCTTGCGTATGCCCTTCATTCCTCTCAGCTTGCTGAAGTGCGACCAGGACAGGGTCAGTTTAAATAAGGCCCGACTTTTGCCTCAAAAGAAGGTGAGAGTTCGATGGTATTTCCACAAGGCCCACCAACCAAAAAACTGAACAAAAAAAGATCACAGTTGCTACTTCAGGTCGCTCCGGAGTTGATCAAGGTTTTTCCAGCCTATGCCTGGAACCGGCTTTCCCTGGCAGAGTCGACAGAGGTTTTTCTCGATTTTCTCTGTGCCTTCCTCCTTCCATAGTTTTCGATTGCCCTTCAATTACAGCAATGTCTTCCTGGAGGTCTGCCGGTTTCTCTTACCTTCGCTACTCCAACACCTGCGCCATTCTTACCCGTAGAGCGCTCAAGGAGCCCTTCCGCTCTAAGGCCTTGGAGAGGGACAGCGTCAACATGAAGGTTGAGCAGTGGATTCAGGGCAAAGGACAAGACAAAGTGGACCTTAAAAAAGCTTCCGAACTCGTCAGTGCTGGCCATTAGATTGTCGAGAGAACCAACCAAAAATTTGATTCTCTGTAAGTCATGTAAAGCGACGGACATAAACAATTGCCCACCCCTTATTCATGTTAGACATTTGTACTCTAACACTATATGATGCTTTATTTACTTATTACGCCTATTCCTCCAGCGACGGGAGATCAAAAAAGTTATATTAGTTTTTTCTTTCCTCTTTTTTCTCTTCGAATTCAAGATGGCGGATGGCTTTGGCACACAAGAGGATTTTATACCACTGTCGCCCGCTGACGGCGGAGCTATCCAAAAGTCTCCCAAGCCCACCAAATCACAACGGGTCAAGGGCAAAGGCAAGCAATCCGCCGGTGGCAAATCCGACAGTAAATGGCTATTAAAGAACGAAAAAAAGGTTCAAGCCAACGGCCGTGACAACAAAAAGCGCAAGAGGGAGACACCTAACAAGGAAGCAACGCCCATAGCCGTTAAGACAGAAGCGGAAGATGAACAGGAAGAAATTAAGGAGATGATCGAGGATGAGCACGGCCAACTGCAACTTGTGCCTCTCACTGAAAAGAACAAACGACTCAAGGTTGCATCTGAAGCCGATGCGGATGACTCCGAGACTTCTGAGAACGAGGCCACTTCGGCCAAGGGAGAGGAAATGGAAGAGGAAGAGGAAGAGGGGCCCAAGAAGAGATACATCCTCTTTCTGGGTACGTGAGACACGCCAAGCAACCATGTGAACAGTTCTCTCTTATCTCAAGTTATGCAGGGAACTTGCCGTACACTGCTACAAAGGAGACGATCACAGAGCATTTTCGTGCATTGGCCGAGAACATAGTTGATGTGCGTCTTCTCACAAAGAAAGGCACGAACGAGCCTCGCGGTTGCGCCTTTCTCGAACTTAGCGACTTTCCCTCTCTGCAGGTGATCGCACCACTTACCTATTCCATTAAATCAGCGCTGGCCATGTCGCGTTGTGTTGTGCTTACATGGCATTCCTTCCACAGAAAGCACTTAAGATGCATCACACGACTATGGACGGAAGGTCAATCAACGTAGAACTCACTGCCGGAGGTAAAAAGCATTGCTCTGAGGGTTTTGTTTATACTCAACTAATCGAGCAATGATCAGGCGGTGGTAATAGCTCGCTCCGCAGGGACAAGATCTCCAAAAAGATGCAGAAGCTTCAGCAGCAGCGCGTACGCCAATCAATCATGCAACCAACTTCCGCTGAATCCCTGGCTCACAATGCGCTGTACAATAGGACAAACATTTCAAGCAAAAGGTTGCGCAGAAGAAACAGGAAAATGCCGAGCGAGGTTACGAAAACGGACACGGCGGCGATGCTGGAAGGGGAGGAAACCCGCGGGGCGGCCGAGGCGATAGCCGAGGAGGTCGTGGCAGAGGTGGGTTTGGAAGAGGTGGGTTTGGAAGAGGTGGGTTTGGACGAGGTGGTCGCGGTGGGGCGCGCGGGAGAGGCCGTGGAGGAAGAGGCGGCTTCCGGGGTCGAGGGTCGCACTGATAAGGTTGTCGACAACAATTTTGTCCACTGCTTCACATTCCTGCAAAAGCAATTAAATCAGCAACCCACACAAGAAGGAACAAGGAGACGCAAACCTCCGCATGTTTGGAAAGAAGGGCAGCAGTGTTAGTGGTAGTGTTGCCCCAGCAAGACCGGTACACGGCCTTCTTCCATAAACTCCAGCGGATGACCCAAGGCCACAAAAATAAGGCAACTTTCATAACCCTCCACAATAATTGTTTTGCAGACCGAAGGCCCCTCACGGGCCCCTCTGGGATCCCGCAAGCCACAGTACCACACACTGCCCCCAACAGGCGCCCCTGCCGTTGCGGTACTGGGTCTTCTGAACACAATGTGCCTAACCCCATGTCCAATAACCGAACCCTATCGGGCACTATAGGAGGTGCTGGCATCATCTGTCTCTGCCATCCATGGTGTGGTAAACGATAACGAGTATGCTTGACTTCCCACTCTCGGACATTCCGTTTTCAATTTCGCTTTTTTCCGATTTCGTTCTCTCGTGGGCGCCGCTGATGGCCATCACTTCGACATAGGGAAAAGCCGGCCATGGCCGGAGGCATGGTGGGCATCGATCGCAAAACCGCTCCCGTAGACACTCAGATTGCTGCGCAGTTCAAACGCTTTCAGATCATACAAGAGATGCTCAACACGGAATACCTCTACGTCGAGGACCTCAAGGTTCTGGTGAAGGTACGACTAAGCGCATAGCAGGTCGACAATGTGGCATCACTGAAAAAAAAGCGTTCGCTTGGTCGATGAACGCTCTGTAGTGCTACCTGACGCCCATTCGTGATTGGGAGTTGCTGCCCTCGCACGAGATCCCTCAAATATTCCTCAACGTGGAGATCATCCTGGGACTCCACACCGACCTGCTCCAGAAGGTGACGCGCCCTTTCCATTATT
The DNA here is from genome assembly GCA_000826265.1 of Acanthamoeba culbertsoni. Taxonomy (NCBI): domain Eukaryota; phylum Discosea; order Longamoebia; family Acanthamoebidae; genus Acanthamoeba; species Acanthamoeba culbertsoni. The sequence goes on from CDFF01069978.1 coordinate 15,482, forward strand.
TAGGTGAAGCAGCCGCCATGGAACAGCGCACGATGTTGACACACTCGCGTTGTCGCTTTCAGCTTATGAAGCGCTTGGGCGTGGAGAAGATCTCACCTGCACGATCGAGCGGGTACATGATTCCCTCTGTCTGTGCCCTGTCAGTAGTGTCCGGACCTTAACTTCTGTACTCCTCTCCAGGCGGACCACAGGCGAAGTGGTGCTGGAGAGCTCATCCAAGGGCCGATCCATTTCATATCATGTGGGCGACATATTCAAAGAAATGGTGCGTTGCCCTGCCCAAGGGCTTCGTTCAGGGCCACTTGGCAACGACCTAGGTCTGACCCGACAGACAACCCCTTCCTTCCTTCCTTCCTTCCCGCGACGCTCTTGCAGTCGAAGAACTTCGTGGTGTATAAGCACTACTGTAGCAATTACAAGAAGTCCATGGATGCCATCCAGCGCGCCAAGCAGACCCCTTCCTTCGCCGAGTTCCTTCAGGTACAACTGCTTCCCGGTATTCGCCAAGAGGCTTAGGAAATGTAGACATGAACAGCGTTCCGCGTAATCGGTCTAACTTTTTGTTTTTGTTTTTGTTTTTCATTTTCATTCTTCGCCATGGAAAAGACCCAAAGCCGAAAGCCGGAGGTGAAAAACCTGTCGCTGCGGGATTACATGATCAAACCCATCCAGCGCATTTGCAAGTATCCGCTCCTCTTCAGGGTTCGTCCCCCTCCCCAAGAGCGTCACTACCTCCCTTCCGTTCCTAACGTCTGCCTTATTTAGAATCTATTGGAAAACACGCCGACCGACCATAGAGACTACAGGCTCCAGGTCGAATGCCTTGAGACCCTCGAAAAGATGGTTCGCATTCTCATTCGCGCTTGTGAATGAGAAGCCACGATATACATTTGGGGGGGTAACAAAAGAACGAAAGCGAAGCTGACGCTTGCGGCTCGGGCGCGCTGGTTTCAGGTGACGTACATCAATATATCAAGGAAGGAGGCCGAGAACATCCACACGATGATGCTCATCGAGGGCTCCATGGCCAACTGCAAGGTTGGCCTTCCTCGCGTTTCCCCCGGCCAGCCAATAGGCTCACTCACCAATCGGTTGGTTCCGAACCACTTCGATCGCAGATCCGATTGGCCGAGGCAGGTCGGCGTTACAAGCACGAGGGCCAGCTAGTGCAGCTCATCCAAACCACGGGGAGGGCGACGATCCGCCAATGCTACCTCTTCTCCGACATCTTCATCGTCGCCAAGTCAAAGGCACGTGCTCGAAGGCCATCCGTCTCGTTTTCTTTCGTGTCCTTCTCGTTCACGACACGCGAGTGGTGGCTTACTAACCAAGTTGGTTGTTGATGGCCTATACAGAGCAAGAAGGCTTCGTTCCTCGGTAACAAAAACTTGTTCCAATTCGTCGCCGCCATCCCCTTGGCTACCGCCACCTTGAAGAACGTAGAGGACCAGAAGGAAAAAGGTGGAGCGTTCACTTACCCTACAAAGCTTTCTTGGGCTTCCCCTCGCCTCCCCCCCCCCTCGAAATGATTTCCGTCAGCCACTGCGATCTCCCAACGGTCCAATCCCTCAAACACTCAAACAGGTCGATCGAACGGGTTCCAGATTGACGGAGTGGCGGAGGGCAAGAAGGAAGCCAACGCGCGCAAGTCGTACGTGTTCTACGCGCGAAACGCGGCGGAGAAGGAGACGTGGATGGGCAAGATCAAGAAGGCGATGGACAAGCGCGTACGTGAGCGGGAGGCCCACGAGCAGGAGCGCGCCAAGGAGAGGGAGGAGAAGGAGAAGAAGGAGGAGATGAAGGAGGTGGAACGTCTGCAGCGCAAGGTGGACAAGCAGCAGAAGCTGATCGCGAGCCTAAAGGAGTTCATGGAGAGCGAGTTCGAGGAGAAGAAGGGAATGCTGGCCGAGATCGAGAAGCTGAAGGAGTCCGACCTGGAGAAGGAGATGGAGATCAAGCGCCTGCGCGACGAGCTCGCCCTCAAGGAACGCCAGCTCGAGGAGGAAAGAGCGAAGGCGTCAACGCCCTCCCCCGCCTCGTTGAGGAAGAGCGAAGAGGACGAGCAGTCGGCGCCGCACCGACAGCCAGGAGGCGCCCCTCCGCGCCATGCCGCCCGCCCCGTCAAACCGGCCGAGAAGGCGTTGGCCGACGCCGAGGCTGCTGAGACGGAGAGGCGCGGATCGATGGCCTTTTACAAGAGCATGAGCCAGGGTGTGGGCAAGCTTCTGGAGACGGAGAAGGCCAAGTACGAGAACGAGCGGAGGGACAAGGAGGCGAGGGAGGCGCGCCAGAGGGAGCAGCAGGAGGAGATGGAGACGCGCACCCGCGAGATCCGTGCGGACAGCATACTGGTCACTGACGAGTGGATCGAAAAGAAGAGCCGTGTGCTCTCGCTGGAGGAGATTTTGGAGAGCGACAATGACGATGACGACGATGATGAAGAAGGAGAGGAGGCCGGCGGGCGCCGGAAGGCCAAGGAGCAGGAGGAGGCCGATGAGGGGAACGACGACGATGAGGACGACGTCGACGGGGAGGACGAGGAGGGCGCCGTGAAGAAGTTCTACGAGGAGGCCGCCACAGAGAGCGCGAAGGGCCAGAAAGAGGGCAAGCCGGAGGAGAAGCAGGCCAAGACCGAGGAGGAGGTGAACCTGTTTGAGTTCATTGCCGAGCAGGGCACCGCGCTGGAGGAGAAGCACAAGAAGGATCGGTCCAAGGGAAGCAAGAAGAAGCGCTTTGCGACGCCCACCAAGAAGATGTGGCCTTTCAAGAAGGCCTCCAGCGTCCTGGGCAGCCCTCTGGCCTCCCCGGAGAACAGCGGCCAGGCCACGACCGGCACGCATAGCTCGCCGGCGGTGCCCGTGGCCTCCCCGCCGTCCTCGTCCGCTCCCCCATCTCCGGGGTCGGCTGTGGGGTCGCCTACGTCCTCGTCTCCAGCCGTGCCCACTCGGAAGCCGCCCCCTGTGCCCGCCCGCACGCCCAGCGTGCAGCTGTCGGCCTCAACCACGGCTGCGTTCAGCCACACGACGTCTCAGGAATCTGTGCCCACGGTTTCGTCCTACACGAAGCGCTGCGGCGCAGCGACGGACAGCGAAGATGACAGCGATAGTGGCTGCGACGAGGGCAACGAAGATGAGCAGCTCAGCAACCGCCTGAAGGCGATGCGAGAGTCGAACCCGGACCTTGCCACCAGGCGCACGCGCGCATCGATTATGTTCTTTTACGGTAACACCAAGTGAGCCGGACGTAAAAATTGTATACCTTAGGTTACTCCCTTCCCCCGACGAAGCAAAATGCACAGGTTGTTGGGTGACCATCAATTAGAGTACTATAAATAAAGATCATTTTTACAACGCTCTCTACTCGCACGGTGCGCGCATTTAGGGCTGGACCAGGGAGTTCGAAGAGAAGAGCGGCTCCCAGTTGGAGCAGAGGTTGGACTCGAAGAAGGGGACCGTGGTGGGGGGAGGGTTGGGGTTGAGGTCATTCTGCTCCCAGAGGTAGGCGACGGGCCTCTTCTTCTTGTACTTGGGCCACTCGCAGGAGTTGGGCTTGCCCTTGTCGGCAATGCGTGCCCATGAGGCGAGCATGCGCGAGGTCAGGACGTCGTCGATCGGGGCGAACGGATACGAGGTGTAGACCGTGGAGTTGAAGATGTAGGGCAGCTCGTTGCCGTGGGCGGCCTGCAGGAACTGGTCGGGGTAGTTGGGGCTGGTGTAGTTCCAGATGAAGGTGTACACGGGGCCGTGCTTGGCCAAGTGGGGCGCAGCGAGGGTCGAGCCGCAGATGATGTAGAAGTCGCCAAGGATCTGAGCAACGCCGTTCCAGTAGCCGACCTCGGCGGTGTTACCGGCATACCAGCTGAAGACGTCGTTGATCTGCTCCTCGGTGAGCCAGTAGATCAAGCTCTTGTCGCGGACGGCGCGGTGGTAGTCTTCGTAGGTGTTGCCTTCCTCGGGGGTCTTGAAGCCCGTGCGGGTGAAGGCCATGTAGCGGCCCTCCTCGGCGGTGTAACCGATAACCACGTTGACGTCGGTATTGTACTCGCCGCGCTTGATGAGGTTGTAGGGCTGGTCGGTCAGGAAGATGCCATCGACGGAGGGCATGAAGTAGTTGACGGGTCCGGAGGTGGCAACGACGCTGGAGGCCGGCAGACCGCGCATGCAGGCAAGGACGTCGGCGGTGTTGGTCTGGTTGCAGCCCTTGCTGGCGGCGAACTTGAGCGAGGCGGCCTGCTGCTGCTCCATGGTGGGCATGATCCACTGCCAGAAGGACTGGACGATGACGGTCTGGGCATAGTTGAGGTAGGCCGCGGGGTCGGTGTACTTGTGCACCATGGTGTGCAGCATGGCGGCATTGCCTCCAGCGCTCTCACCGAAGAGGGTGATCTCAGTGGGGTCACCTCCGAAGTTGGCGATGTTGTCGCGCACCCACTCGATGGCAAGGATCTGGTCCTGGAAGCCGACGTTGGTGCTGCCAGCAGCGGCAAGCTCCGGGGTAGCGAAGAAGCCGAAGGAGTTGAGACGGTACTATAAAAGAAGAGAAAATGAGGAGGGAAAGCGGCGCGAGGTAAGTTTCATTC